>ML776984.1:68503-99466 GCA_009831015.1 Picea engelmannii
AACAAGTCGTACAAAACAAGGTCATTCAAGAAAATAGTCTAACCACTGGAAATAATATAATGGAGTACACTAATATTGGAGCACCAATGTTTGATGGTCAGAATTATTCTTTCTGGAATATAAGTATGAAAACATTTTTACACGCACAAGGATTTGATGTTTGGAAATAAATTGTAGAAGAATATACGACACATTCCACTCCTCTAATAGATAGATATGGAAAGAAACTCAGTGAAAAAAATTTGAAGGATAAAGACATTATCCTGGGCGATCTTGATGATTTCGTATTTGTGAAGGTGATGCATTGTGACAATGCAAAGGATCTTTGGGACAAACGTAATTTTTTTTTATGAAGGAGATGCCAAAGTAAAGGGTTCAGGTAAATATGATCAATTTAATATTAAGGAAGATGAATATATAGAAAATTGATTTCTACGAGTTGATGAAATAGTAAATTCCTTTAAAGGATTGGGAGAATAAATTAAAGAATCAATAATTGTCCAAAAGGTAATGAGGTCTCTTCCAATGAGATTTGATCCTAAAATATCATCCCTAGAAGAAAGAGAAGATATTTCTACATTGAGAATATATGAGCTACATGGGATACTCGTAACATATGAAATGGGGAAAGAGCAGGATAATCCACCCAAGAAGGATGCAACATTAAAAGCATCCAAAAATACCAATAAGAATAAGTAAAATCCAAAGTCATAATTTAGGTGCAATGATGATTCTGATGAAGATGAAGAGATGCCCAACCTCATAAGGAAGTTAAAGAAAGGAACTGGGAAGTACAAAGGTAAGATTCATTTTAAATGTTTTAATTATGGTAAAATTGGTCATTTTTCTAATAAATGTCCATATGCTAATAACATATATAATGATGAAGAATAAGTTCCTAAGAAATAAAAGAAAAATCAAAAGAGATACAAGAGAAGAAACAAGAAGAATTTCTTAAAGAAAATTCTCTACTCAAAGGAGGACAATTCATCATCTGATGAAGATGACATGATAGTGACAGTGACTCATAAAATGTACTCTTCATGTCTTATGAAAATGATGAAGAGGATTGTGAATAAGAAGGTGAATTTTATCTGAAAGAATAACTAATAAATGATTTATAATAACTAACAAGAGAGAGAAATAAAAACAAATCACTCAAGGGAGACTTACTTATGCTAGAGGAGGATTGTCAAAACCCTAACTCTGGAAAGGATCAACAAATGATTATGAACTTGAAGGTCCAAGTTGAAAAATCCAAAAGGATTGAATAGATACTCAGAAGTAGGCTGGAAGAAAAGGAAAAGGAGAAAAAAAGATTAGAAATAGAAATAGTTTCACTAAGGAAGGAAATTCATAAAAGAGATGTAGCATAACGACACTAAAAAATTTGATGCAATCAACATTGCTCAAAGGCCATATAATGATAGGTCTAGACTGGGTTACAACAAAACATATACATAGAAGGGTTCAATTTCTATGACTACAAAAGAGGAAGAAAAACAAAGGATTTATGCACAAGTCACCAGAGGATTCACCAAGAAGGAAGAAAGAAAGAATTCACGTGAGAATAATCGGGAAGAAGTTTACAAAAGGATGGTACCATATAGAAGATGGAGGTTTTATAACCAATATCCACCCATGGAAATAAATCAATGTAACGAACCTCCTCATTACGACAATGATCCTCATATAAAAAGTGCAATATTTTTTTTTTTTGTTTAAGGTGTGTGCGCACGTGTACAAGGGAAAGAAAAAAAAAACATTCGACTTCGCGTCGCCACCCGACGACGAATAAGACGCAACCACGACGAACATAACAAGATGCCATAAGACGCTCAACAAGTGACTTCATGCATTAACGAAGATCAATCGACAATAAGTAAGACTGACTACCCGCTCGTCCTACCCTGCAATGGTTAAGACCTCCAAGACACATAAGCAACGCTCAAGCCCAGGTTCCCATCGATTTTAACCATTTAAGGTCTTAGGGCTGGCGACTGTTCTAAGGAACATGGAGGTGTCTACATCCCGCCCGACACAGGCAGACCAAGCAACGAAATTAATGCAACCAAACACAACCCAAAAACCGAGAACTACTACGTCCTCTACGACGACGCAAGACAAAAGGAATCAGACAACGACCCAACAATATTAAGACAAGGAATTGTCTAGGACTCAACAATGATTGATTACCAACCAATTATTCCATTTGATTTCATTAACCGACGAATACATTTAGCATTAGGTAAATCTAATTAATCTCAATCCTCCATTTATTAAGTCATAAAATCTTATTGTACTTAGTCCAAGGACAATATAATTGTAAGCTATCACTAATAGTAAAAATGGTAATAACATTGCTATGGAATGATGCCCATAATACCTTTTTATCACAATGACTTGCAAAACTCTCAATCATCTTGCATTTTAGGTGTTAACCACATAATTAAACTGCGATGTCATTATCCAAATGATGAATACATTAGCATTTACCTTACCATGGATATTAGCATTACATAAGACATTACACCACATTACCTTAACATTTCATTACAATCCATTACCTTTCAATGACATTCCAGTATATTACCTCAGATTATTTTAACAATTCCTTACATTACAATTCATTACATTCATCTTATTATAGTTTCTTAACATAACGTTACCTTACATTCCTTACAATAACATCCCATCAATTATTACATTATCTTAACATCTCGTTATATCACATTACATTCCATTATATTCAATAGAATATATAATGTCAAGACTTTATGGAAAGAAAAACAAAACTATTCCAATCTAATATTATAAAACCAAGACAGTTGTAATGTAACCACCCTTCCCTTTTGATCTTGTTCTTAAATCAACAGTAACCAAGGTGATATATTAATTTATGTTACCCTTACATTTATAAATCACTCCACCATATTTAAATAACCTCAATGAAAATTTTTATCATCTAGCAAATCAAATACCAACCACCTGGTCTATTCAACATTCTAATAAGATATATATATATATATATATATATATATATATATATATATATATATATATATATATATATATATATATTTGGGTGCTACCTATCAGTCTTTAAAATATATAAATATATAAATAAATCCAGTGCTATCGTTTTAACTATCCTTGATCCAGCGCTAACAATCTGCGTTAATCATTAGACAAATATATAATAATAAAAAAAAACTACCAACTTAGAATATTGCTGGATATTAACCTACTGACAACATCTCTTTACTAGCTGCCATTAAACAAATAAAAGGGTGAAGATACTAGAGTTTTAAGATCCAGTACGTGGAGTTTAAGAGGTATGGAAACTGAAGATGTTTTCCTTTGGAAACAAAAAACTTGGAAAAAGGCCCGAGACAGGTAAGAGGCCATCAGTGGTTTAAAAGGGGAAAAAATAGAGGAACAAAATCGGTGCCAAAAATGTAAGGGTTGTGCGTGCATCTCAGAGCATCCATTAAGGCAAGGATTAAGGAAAAGGGACGGACACAACTAAATTTAGGGTTTCTGTCTGTCAAAATAAACTTTAGGTGAACAGGGCGACAACAATAAATCTGGAGTCTGCGCAGGAGGAAATCGTGAGGTGTGGCTAGGAACGAAGGCGGTTTTCAACATTTTCGGTAAACTGTTACATAGGAGGGGTGCTGGATTATAACCCGAACCGAAGCAGCAAGGGAGGAGGGCCACGGTCGCGGAATTAGCATGGTCTGAAAGCGAAGTGTTCCAAGGTAACTTGCTGGGCACGATGGTCAACAAAAACAGACAAGTCGGAGGGTACGGGAAGGGAATCATCGCTAGATCTAGTTACAACTAAACCACGTAAATCCCCTTTTTTTTTTCATAATAATACATCAAAATTTCCTTTCAACTTGAAAAACTACATTAAATAAAATTTCTCTGCATAAATCTGAACCTAAGTGCACGACAACCGGTTCATTCCATTAATGCAATACCTACATGTAGATTCAGTCAATTCGGGAATAGACCCCATGAACTGTGGCGGACAAATCAGTTTAGTTTTAAAAAAAAATTCAACAATCAAGAGGCAATGAAGCCATGTGCGCCCGGACAATTATGGTGGAAGGTGAATACGGCTAGTGTGTTTGCTCTATCCAAGGACGCAGATATGATAATCAGACTTAGAATTTTAAACCTAAAATTCCAGGATTCGATTTAGAAGGAACGCACGCCTGTGTACATAATTGCAGTTATGTGTAACTTGTGGCTATTAAATGAATGAAGATATACAAAAGAAAATAAACACAGACCCAGAAATAATAATTGATGATGCTAACGAAATGAAATACCAGCTAACAAAAACGCAGAGGGTAAAGGTCATCTCATTATCAGTTTACCCAACCAAAAATCCAGAAACCTTTCTCAGTGCCTCTTTACAAATCGAAAATGCCCAAGGGGGTTTTCTCCCGTAACAGGCTTGCAAGGCCAAATGCGAGAACTAGATTTTTACATGAAAAAGCAAATGATGAAAACGGGATAGAACAAAATTTCAGAACCATTGTATGAATGAAATGCCAAGGATGAAATTGCCAGAACGAGTTCGCCATTTCCCCATCAAGAACAAATTAATTTTTTTTTTTTTTGGTAATAAGAAAAAAAATGGTAAATAACTTTATTAACAGAGGTGAGTAACAGCCGTAAAAAAATTCATCATCACGCCAATAACGAAGGTAAGTAATTTTATCAACCAGGGTAAGTCATAATGCATTCTAATCTACTAAAATACAAATCATACAGTTTCCTTATCGCCCGCCTCAAACGTCGTCCGCACGCTCATTGCCACTCCTGCTCGCCAACCGTTGAGACCTCACCGGTACCTCCCAACCAATTTCTAGGGGTACTCTGCTTCCCCCTTAGCCCCTCGAGCCACAAAGGGGCCACACACTATCCAAATGGTATGTCTAGCTTCCCAGCTCGCCTCGCAAGGTCGAGCTACCACTCCTATCCGAGCTTAGAAATCCCAACTCCCCACAAGTAATCAGTCAAGTCACAATTCTGGCAGCGTAATGTTACGCTAACAGCTGATCCCTTTCTTCCTCATATTCCCTTTCTTTTATAGAGTTTTTAGAACCTCCAACTTTCACTAAATCACATTTAAATTAAATTTTAATAAAAATAATATAAATATTCTCCTTCGCACAAGTGTCATCCATCCCCCTCTTTCCTCCAATAATTATTTTCTTTAAATTTATTAATTGTCTCATTTCCCTCACCCACCTAGAGTTTCTCCTATAATTACTCCTAGGTGTTCCTAGATTCCCCTTCAGGTTTAAATACTTTCCCTAAAAATGATGTTGCTAATTTAGCTCAAATTAAAAGGTTCTTTATTGCCGATTCCTTACTATGTTGACCCTTCTTTTTACCATATGTCCCCTTCTTCCTTTATTATGTTTCCTCCATTCCTTAGTTTCCTAATTTTTATCTTTCCCTTCTTTCCCCTTTTTATTAGAGCCAAAATGGCAGTTGCGCTTTTTAATCTTTTCCCCTTTTTATTAATTTAATATCTTTATATACTTCCACAAGTTAAGAATTAAACTCTTCTTTACCATTTTTGTTTTTAAATCCACTGATTTTTATTAAATTCTTACTTTCTTCACTTTACCCCAATTATTTTATGAAGACTAAAATTTTTACTTAAGTGGTTTTTTTTTTTGTTTAAAATTTCATTTTTATTTTTATAGGGTCTTTTGTTAGGGTTAAACAAAATTTTACCCTAGAGAAGTTTTAGACTTAGGACTTAGATTCTGAACTGGGCGACAATTATTTAGGGAATTCATTTTAAGAATTTCTTAATGTGTTAAATGTCTTAGGGCCATCTAGGTGTTCCTTCATCAACATCAATGCGACGTGCCCTTCAGGATGCACCACATGCTCCAAGGGTGCCACTTGCCTCGTTTGTTTCTTTTGCGCGACATGCCCTTCAGGATGCACCACCTACTCCAAGGGTGCCACTCACCTCTTATGTTTCTTTTGCGCGACATGCCCTTCAGGATGCACCACATGCTCCAAGGGTGCCACTCGCCTCTTGTGTTTCTTTTGTGCGGCGTGCCCTTCAGAATGCACCACGTGCTCCAAGGGTGCCACTCGCCAACTTGACTGATTGGTAGACATCAATAACCCCTGGAGTCAACACTCCTCCAGGTGAACTTGTGGGAGACTAAGGGCTCTAAGGAATAAGGCCCCTTCCTTATTGTGCGCCCCTTAGAATCATCGTGAGCGACTATTGCAGTCTGCCCTCATGGCATCGTGGATCCTCTCGAACTAGGTAATCGCTAACCTATAGTTCGAGCCATGACGGGAGTAGGTTGTGGCAGGGATGCTGTCCACACCTCTCCCTCAACCTCTCTGGAATCGTGTGTGGCCCCTTTACTCCATATGTGAATCTGGTCAGCAAGCTATCGTCAGCCTGCATCATCAACAATCGTGTCAGAACACGTCCACATCATATCATCAAATCAATGAAATATCACAGTAAAAAAATCAACCCAAATAGCACACTCCCTAACTCAATCCGGAGTCCAAGGGGTTCCATCGATGCCTCTGCATCCTCAAGGTCCAAACCCTGCACACTCAATAAAACTGAGTCAATAGCACCTGTCTATGTTAAAGCAGTAAAACATTGTGTCATCTATCATAACGCATCATAATCAGGGACAATAGTTTTAATATCATAATAGTCCAGATCACTTGCGAGAAAGTGTCCTCAAAGAATAAGTTTTCTCAGTCCGCCAGAGCGAGATGTTACAATCAAGAAGAAAACTATAGAGTAACAACACCATTCAAAAGATCTCCCACGTATCAAACAATATTTCTGGTTCGGGTTATTCTTGTAACAATTTTGGGCACAAAGCTATAAAATGTACAGATTTTGCTAAGAAAAGAAGCAACTATGAAGGTCACCCTATAATTAATCATTTTATAAATCCTGATGAAGCATACACCAAAAACTATAATTTTTTTGGCTCACTAAATGATGAAGTAGAATGTTATAAATGCAATAATTTTGGACACATGGCCAAAGATTGGATATTGACAGTTCCTCCAAAGGAACCAAAGTAGGAATTCAACAATCATAAAATGGGACCATCAATAATTTGGATAAGGAAATAGGATAAAATAAATGCTGAAGAATGTCCCTTGCACTATAGGCACAAAGAAAAATAAGTGATTGGTATGTTGACATTGGTTGTTCAAAACATATGACAGGTGACAAGAAAACATTTATATCTCTAAATAAAGAAAGAGATGGATCAATTTCATTTGGTAATGACAACTCATCCAGAATTATAAGGAACGACACAGTAAAGCTTGAAAGTAAGGATGTCAAGGTATAAAATGTCCTACATGTTGAAAACATGAAGCATAATTTTCTGAGTGTGAGTAAAATGTGTGATCAAGGACATAGACTTACATTTGACTAAGGGAATTGTGAGATAAGAAAAGAAGGATAAGGAAAATTGGTGGCTACAACAATAATGACTCCAAACAACATATACATATTAAATGAGATTGGAAAGGAAATATGATTCTTTGGAAAGGAAAATGAAGGTTGACTTTGACACAAAAGAATAGGAGACATGAAATTTGACAATCTGGTCAAAATTAGCAAAAAGGAAGCAGTAAGAGAAATGAATGAAATATCAAAACCATCTAGTACTATGTGCACACATTGTGTACATGGAAAACATACAATAATGGAATTCAAATCAAAGGAATACTCTACAAAAAAGCCATTGGAAATTTTGCACACTAATTTATGTGGACCAATGAGAACAAAATGACTAAATGGAGAACAAAACTTCATGCTACTTATGGATGAATATACAAGGATGACTATAGTGTATTTTATCAAAAGGAAATCATATGCATTACAAAATTTCAAAATATTCAAGGAGATGGTTGAAAATGAAATGGATTCGAGAATTAAGTGCTTAAGATCAGACAATGGAAGTGAATTCATTTCAAAATAATTTATGGAATTATATTAAGAACATGGAATAAAAAGGAATTTCTTAGCATCCAGGACACCTCAACAAAATTGAGTCATTGAAAGGAAAAACAAAACTGTAACCGAGATGGCTCGAACCATGTTGAAGGATTCAATGTTGAGAAATATATTTTGGGTACAGGAAGTACACATAGCCGTTCATATGTTCAAAAACGTAATTCTCAAAAGTAACAATGATAAAACAACATATGAGTTATGCAAGGGAATACCAACAAATTTCAAACATTTTAGATTATTTGGAAGCAAGTGCTACACAAAAGAAGAATATGACAAAGTTGGAAAATTTGATTCTCGAGTTGATAGAGGAATATTGGTTGGTTACTCAAGAAAAAGAAAGGCATACAAATGTTACAATATGAGACTCAATAAGATAGTGTAAAGCATAAATGTAAAAATTCATGAATCAGATGTACCAAATATAAAAGAATAAATAAAAGACCCAACATAACAGGAAGTAGAAGAAGAACCCAAAGAAGAAGAGATAGACGAAGAAGAAAAAGAATAAGAAGAGGAACAATAATAACATGACTAGTGTGACTTTCTGATGCCCTCTAATATACCTAACCACCAGGTTCAGAAGAATCATCCACCAAAAAAATTTATTGGAGATAAAAATGAAGGAATAAAGACTAGAGGAAATAAAAGGTTTCGTACGCCAGAGAAGAGACACCTTGCACTACTATCTAGAATTGAACCTAGTATCTTTGAGGAAGCCAGTAATGATGAATGTTGGTTTAATTCCATGGAATAATAACTACATAAAATAGAGAATAATGAAACATGGGAACTGGTACCAAGACCGAAGAAAACAAATGTGATTGGTGCAAAATGGGTGTTCAAAAAAAAACTAAACAAAGATGGAAAGGTAACCAAAAACAAGGCAAGATTAGTATGCAAAGGATATCCACAAGCTGAAGGAGTATAATTTGAAGAATTTTTTTCCCATGCTTCAAGAATGAAAGAAATAAGGATGATCTTGGCCTATGCATGTTCCAAGAGAATCAAGGTATATTAGATGGATGCAAAATCAATATATCTAAATGGATAATTAGAAGAAGAAGTCTACATTGAACAACCAAAATGTTTCCTACTATCAGAAAGGGAAGATTATGTTTGCATATTGAAGAAAGATTTGTATGGACTTAAAGAAGCCCCTAGATCTTGATATTCAATATTGGACAAGTATTTGCAAGAACAATGATTCAGAAATGGTAATGAAAATAGTAATCTCTATGTAAAGGTTGATAGAAACAACATACTTATCATTGAATTATATGTGGATGACATTATATTTGGAGGTAATGATGGCATGATGAGTAACAAGTTTTCCCAAGACATGAAGAATGAGTTTGAAATATCACTACTTGGTGAATTGTCATTCTTTTTGGGACTTCATATATCTCAACAGGATGAAGGAATTTTCATTTCCCAAACCAAGTACATCAAAGAGATGTTGAAGAAGTTCATAATGGAATATTTCAAACTAGTAAGTACTATGATGGTGATAGGTTGCAAGTTGAGAAAATACGATGAATCTAAAGAAGCAGATCAGAGACTCTATAGATCAATGATTGTCGTCCAACTATATGTGACAATTTCAAGACTAGATGTAATGCAAACAGTTGGACAAGTTGTAAGATATCAAGAAGCACCAAAGGAAAATCATGTTCTAGAAGAAAATAGGATCTTCATATATCTTAAAGGAACTATAGAGTTTGGATTGTGGTATCCAAAATGGAATGAGCTGACTATGGTTGCGTACGAAGATGTAGATTGGGAAAGAAGCAGTGATGATCAAAGAAGTACTAGAAGAAAAATATTCAATTTGGGTGATTGTATGGTATTTTGGTTAAATAAAAAGCAATCTTCAATATCGTTATATACATCAGAAGAATAATACATTGTGGAAAAATCATGGTGTACCAATGTTTTTTGAATGAATCAAACCTTGAAAAATATACAAGTGATGTATAATGAGCCCATTTCAATATTTTTTGACAGCACCAGTGCTATCAGTATCTCCAAGAACCCAATGATGCATTCCAAGACCAAACATATTGCGATAAAGTTTCACTTTCTGAAGGAACAAGTTACAGAAAAGAATATCAATTTAGAGTATATTGGGACAAAGGAATAGATTGCAGACAGCTTCACTAAACCTCTCCCGAGAGAGATATTTGAGTATCTTTGACAGAAACATAGAATAGTTTCTAGTCCACATTGATCTACACGTTTTTTCACTCAAAATACAAGGAAATAAAATCATTTGTTTATACATGATAAACAAATCTTAATATGAATTCTTTTCTATATGTCAATGTTTTACTTCATCAGGAAGCACCAATGGACAAAGGAAACAGAAGAGATAAAGTTCAGAAGTATTTTTTCAAGGGGAGTTACCCTTTTCCATTGATGTCAAAGGGGGGGAAATAACAAAAGCATGCAGATAAGGGGAGTATTGGTTGTAGAGGGAGCATGAGTGTTTCCTTCAATTCCAAAGGGGGGGATTGCTGGAGAATTTATTGTCACTAATATCAACGTTATAGGAAGTCTAGAAGCATCTAGAAGTATTGGGTATAACTGAAGAATTGTCCAAAGCGGTCCCCTTATGACATAGCTTTAAGCATGGCCCTCATGGGAATATTCTTTGAATAAGTCTATAATAAACCCATATGTGTGTTCATGAGGCTAGAAGTTGACTAAGGAAAACTAGGTTGAAGAATAATTCAAGTGTATAAAAAAACCCCATAGATGGATAATGTTCTTCATGCCATTTCCAACGGTAGGTGGTACACCATGTGATTTATAATGATTGAGGGGTTATGAGGTCATGAAGTTGGAAATCTCGAAGAATGATCAAGAAGCCCCTAAAGGGTTGCAACAACAAGTTAGAAGTTATTAATTAAAGGGTAAGACAATTATAAAAAGAAAGTACAGGTTGGCCCTAAAGTGAAGAAAAGAAGTCACATGAAAAATATAAATATACCTCAAGAATCCTCTTATATTAACACACAAAAGTTCAATGCTTATCTATATTTCAAGTGATTTATTGGTAAATATTTTCATAGAATATATAAGGAATAAAGGAGTGTGAATGTCTCAAAGTTGTAGAGAGGGAAGGGTTTCAGGTAACCGTTGTTTAGATGAACTCGATGGGTTAGGCTACAGGTGTCCCATGAGGCACCCCCATGGGTTTTTTACATATATCACGTGAGGCCCCACATGATATCTGGAATTGGTCCAACGAGGATAAGACATATTTGATGAAGGATGCTTGGTTCATGTTGTACCAAGATATGATGGTACAACATAGTTGCTATAGGATCTGAGTTGGTATGTATCAATTGTTTATTCATGAGAAAAGGTATATTTTTTATGTTTTTTGTTGAGTCTTGTATCATGGATGGTATGGAATATGGTTAAGGAATTTCTTGGATACCCTTTTGGTATATGGTTGCATATGGTTTAGGTCCATGTTTTCGTGATATTTATACATGCTTGAGACATATACTTGGTACTCAGTTTATGTATTTTATGGTTCATTGTTAGAGCCATGTCTTTGTGATATTGGCATGTATTTGAGGGATATACTTGATATATGATATTGTTTTTTATGGTGCATACTTGAGGCATATTGTTGAGACAAAAACACATCTTGGATACTTGGCATATGGTATGATACAAGTTTTGGTACATGGTTGATGTACATGGCATGGTCATGGTTTTAGTATCCATGTGAGTGGATCTGGTTTTGGCTGGTTGATCAGTGAAAAATATAATGATAGGTTGGATGATCGGTTGATCATCATTTACAGGTTGATGTGACACTTACAATGGTAGTGAAAATTTGATTCTACACTTATATTTCAGGGTGATAGGATAGGGAAAAAAAAGGGGTTGTAGTTTCCTTCCATTTGGTTCCAGAGAACTCAAGGAGCTAGAGCCTCCTTCAGGTTGGTGCCTATAAATTAGGCGATCGTAGCCTCCTTCCAGTTATATCTAGATAATTTAGCGAGTTGGAGATTCCTTCAAGTTGGTGCCTGTAAATCAAAGGGTTTGTGCTAGAGAATTTTGAAGTTGGGGTTTTTTATGAATGTAATCTTTGAAATATAAAAAATAATTATGTGGTTTTCTCCCATTTGGGATTCCACGGAAATTCTAGTGTATTGTGTATCTATGGTTATTTTCTATGCTCTGATGATTGATAATTATCATGATATATTGATGATATAATGTTTATAAAGTTTATAATTACATGTTCTGATTAAAAGTGGTAAAAGATTGCACATTACTGATTCACCCCCCTTCTTAGTATTCCTGCAATCATATCCCCAATACACCAAAGAGTGTTGAGAAAAATAATATTTCTTGAGGTTATCCAGTAACTGGGGCTTCTTTAGAGTCTGTAACACCTACATGAAATGTGAGATGTTCTCCTTGCATGTAGAACTATAAACCAATATATCATCCAAATAGACTATAAGAAATGAATCTAGATATGGGTGTAATATATCATTCGTTAGGCCAACAAATGTAGCTAGTGCATTACATAAACCAAATGACATGACCAACCATTCATAAAAAACTTGTCTTGTATTGATGGTAGTATTCTAGGTGTGTTCTTCCTTGACAGATACATGGTGGTATCCTAATTTGAGATTCAAATTGGTGAAATATTTTGCATCCTCGAATTGATCTAACTAATCGTTGATCTGCGATAGACGCTATCAATATTTTACTATAATATTGTTCAATGATCTGTAGTCGATAAACATTCACTAAGTTCCATTCTTATTTGGTACA
The DNA here is from genome assembly GCA_009831015.1 of Picea engelmannii. Taxonomy (NCBI): domain Eukaryota; kingdom Viridiplantae; phylum Streptophyta; class Pinopsida; order Pinales; family Pinaceae; genus Picea; species Picea engelmannii. The sequence continues at coordinate 81,366 of ML776984.1, forward strand.
AATATGATAGGAGAGTCACAATAAGAGGGGCTTGATCGAATCATACCCTACTCCAGAAGTTGTTGCAACGGGTTCTTGACTTCATTTTGTTTCAGAACAGACTATATAAAAAACCAAATATTCAGCAATGGGGACTCCATAAACAATTTATTTCATTATCTAATTCCCTCGTGGGTGGTATCCTTTTATGCTCCAAGAACCCTGCTCTGTATGTATATATAAACTCCTCCAATTGATGTTTATTCTCTTAAGTACAACCCTCCAGTGATTCCTTTACTCTTATAGATTCATACTCAGTCTGATTTTATATTAATAAAAGTAAAACTTATTTCTTACTAGAACTAATCAACTTCTTGGATTCATTGACACTTAACAATGAGATATTTGACTTGCCTTTATGTGAGTTGAGGATGTAGTAATTCCCATCCTTTATTAGTCAGTATCGATTGGATCTCTACATGAAAATTTCATCCCTTGTATACATGTGGGGGATTCCAAACACTAATGCATACACGTCAAGGGGTGATACGGCCAATTCGACTTCATCAATAAAATCAATACTTATAGAAAATTTAATCTTACATTGTTTTGTTACCTTGATCTCTAAATCCTTGTTTAACCATGCCAATGGATATGGGGTAGGATTATTGTGAGCCTCTAATCCAAGCTTGCTGACCATATCCATTACTATGAGATTAGACTATGAACCAGAGTCAAACAAAGAATATATCTTGGTCTTCTTGACCTAAATCTTGATGTGGAAGAGTTTGTTCATATCCTTCTCTTCTTGGTGTTGAAGGATATTTAGATTCACTTCCTTCTACGTTGATGTGCAAAAAATATTCCCATCCACATTGGAGCTGCTTTCAACCTGATTATTTTTCAAAAAATTCGTGGCTAGAAGATTATTTTTCTTTGCATCCTTCTTGTGTTTTTTTGGGTTCAACTATGGATGTAGTTTCTATCACTTTTGATGAGTGTGCCCATAAATATTTCAATGTTTAAAATGATTTCTATGATCATTGGGATGAAGTGTAGTGGATGTCATCTTCTTATCCTTTCCCCTTTTCCACTTATTCTTCCTCTCCTTGGAGGCTTATTGGTGCCCTTTCTGCTTGAAACTGCTTGGATGCTCTTTCTTGTGACCTATGTTTTCAAGATATTGTTCCAATAAACATGCCTTGTCCAATTTTCTTGGCTTCAAAAGAATCACTTTATTTTATATATGGATATGTAGACCCCAGATATAATTGAGGAGTACATTTGGGCTCTTGGGAGAGATACTCAACATGTTGGTCATATTTCTAAACTCAATTATGTACTACTATACACTTTTCTCTTTCTTCTTCTTGAAGTAGTTCCATCAGATCAATTTGTCCTCTATATACCCGATAGGATATAATTGGGATTTGATGAGGGTCTCGAAGTCCTCCCACCTAGTTACTGGAAGATCACCCTCTAGTCGAAGTGTTTCTATATGGATTTCCCATTAGGTTAAAGCATGACCCTCTAAATTCAGTCTAGAAAATTACATCTTTTGTTCTTCATCTATATGGTTTATTTTATTTAGCAACTAAAATAAACCTCTAGTTTCTACAACCAACTATTCAATTTTAATGCATTGATATCACCTTGGTATGGATTTTTATCCACTTTTTCTTCCATCTTTAATAAATATTGTGAAGGATTTATGGTACTAGAGCTCGACTTCTCTTTCTTAGGTTCTTTCAGTGACTCCTTTTATAGGTATTCATTATCCCTCGATTCCCCTTTTGATACAATATATGAGTTCAAGGCTCTAAATTCTTTGTAAGGACCAATATTTATTACTAGACCCATTTGCTCATCATAATCCAAACAAGTTTGGAGTGTATACCCTAGGCATGTTACATTGTTTTCTTCCAATCTTTGATGATAAAATGAGGGAAATGTGTTGTAGTATTAAATGAAAGAAACTTGGTTATGAGGACGGATCAACTCATGGATTTGATTATATAATTTGGTGAATCTAAGATTGGAATATTTAATAGTTTCACCATTTGTAAAAACAATGTTATTAAAATATCTTAACAATTTTTTTTGGTTCTTGGGTTTCCCATATGTGGATTTAAACTAGTAAACTAATTCATCCCAAGTTGAAAAGACTTTAGGTGGAAATTAAAAACAATCAGCAACAACTTTCCCTTTTAAAGAATTAATGAATAAATGCACACATGTATCATTATCATTTTCTCCTATGTTATGACATGCATTAGAGAATGAAATGAGATGTTATTTTGTAGAAATGGTGCCATTTCTTAAACATTTTGGCAAATAATCTTTGAATTTTGGAAGGGGGTTAGTAGTAGGAGGAATATCTAAGGGTGAATATACATGCCATGGTGTAGTAGTGACATCTCCCAGTGTTCTTTAATTATAATATCTTGAGAAATGACCTTCCAGAATTGATGAAGCTCAATTTGTGAATTAACTGTTTCTATAACTTTGTGGAATAAGGACAATGAAATGTTGTTTTGATCATCTAAGACATCACCGATATCGGGTTGACACACACTATGTATGGTGATGAAAACTCTTAAGAAAAAGAAAGAAAACTAAGAACATAAAATACAATAAATACTGGAATGAAATGCATCTACCAAAGAAATATTGAATATTTCCCTAGTATGGTTTCCAAATAAATTTTGATGAAAAAGAATGGCCTTATCCTAATACCAACATATTCAAATTTTGTTTGTCTAGAGAAAAATAGTAAAGATTATCACCCTGTGTTTATAGCCCTTTTAACAAAATAAACAATTAAACCTCAAGAAATATGTCCTTGAGAATAATGTTATCTTTTATAATTGTATTATGTCAAAAAAAGAAAATATTTATAACATAAAATATTTTTGAAATTATTAATAACAGTTTTAGAAACAAAAATATGATCCAAGATTACACATTAACTCAAATGAGACTTCAAAAACATCCAAATATTATATTTATTCAAATATGAAATACAACCAACAACATTCTCAATACCCAAAAGGTAAGGACCAGAATGACACTTAGTAGTTATAGGGGGTATATTACATCACACATAGACAATTAGTGTCTTTAAGTGAAACCAAGACAAAAACGAAGATAAAATGACATGCCACAAATGCTACTATCTTGACTACACAAAATTATTAATTATTACCGAAAACTAATACAAAAATTAGTAAGAATCCAAAGGATATTAGAAACATATGATCAACCTTGTGAATTATATCAACAAATCAATAATTCTTGGTCCTCCTTAGTGTGACCTTCAGTAGGATCATTCTATCAACAGGAAGTTCTTAACACTTGTGTATCTCAGAGATGAATGAAATAGTAAAGTAATATCACTTAATAGGCAAAATATGACCTTATTAGATTTGTTATCTCTATCACTCTCCCCTTGTTTTTCCATTAAAATCTTCTTTTATTTCTCTAAAAGGTAGTTTGAGTAATTCAAATACCTTTTAGTTAAGTTATTAACTAATTAAAGTTAAGTAGGAACAAATTTTATTTAAAATATTAATAAATAGTGATCAGGATCTAATAAATATTAACTAATAGGTGGAGACTCCATAATGATTTTATTTAAAATGTTCAACATATCCTCATTGTTCCTCCTTGAAAATAGTATAAATCAATGTCATCAAACATTCATTTAGTCATCATCATAGCACATATCCCAATCAACTCATAAAAATAGATGTAAAAATCTGTATGAATCTCGAATGTTCAAATATGTTTATCAACTTAATTATATCAACTTACTATTCAAGTCAAAATATGTCATAAATATGTCAAAATATATCATCAACCTGCCCAAAACATATCATTGTAGAAATATCCAAAGATAGTGAGTGATCAATATATGTAAACAAACCATTGTCTCAAACTAAATCAGATTTATCCCAATAGAGAAACCATGAAATAACACTTATTAAAATTAGAATTCATATTTCTTATGAAAGACATTTTTCCTCTATTCACTTCCCTTGACTTTATTGGCTTTATGACTTCTAAATCTTCATTAATAGGTGTTTTACCTCTTGTTGTTGATGCTTTTGGATGCATGTCCTCAAAGGAAATGTGTCTACCTTCGTGTTTTGGATGTTTGGAATGGGAAGTAACTGAGTGTGAAGAGCTTATTGACTAGTTAGAATCGATAGAGTGGGAAGGATTTTTTCCTTTTCTAGGATTGAGCTCTTGAATATGATATTAAAGCTTCTTTAATGGTTCTTTAATGGTTGAGTAGAATGGGCATGAGAAGATTTTGATGTAATATGTAGGTCATATTGTTTGGGAGGAGGTGGAGGCAATGGAAATGAATTTGTGGGCCAGTCTTGGACTTGATGTTGAGGATGATAAAAAATATCATTCCAAGCATCATTGACTGGGATATGGGGAGGTAAATAAATATGTGGTTGTACATGAATACCTAAAATTCTATGATGAGGTTAGAGGGGTGAACTTTCAGGTGGAGAATGGGGTTGGAAGGCCCCTTGTCCTGCTAGGTTTAAGAAACTAGTTTGTAGAAGATCATTGAATTCATCATAATCAACATTAAATTTGATTGAGAAGAAAAATCCCTTATTACCCAAAAAATTATTAGACCTTCTTCCTCTTCCTCTGTTTCCTCTTCCATGACTTCCTCTACTGAATAAACTCATCTATAAGTGCAAGAAAAAGTTATAGCATGAATACAATAGCCAATAAGTATTAAATACAATTTTCATAACATAACTTAGAAATATATTTGTTTAACAACAAAAAATCATGCAAGCAACCAAGGAAATATAGGGAAGATCAATCCAAAAGCTCATTTTTTCCTTTAATCACTTCTTCATTCCCCACAAGTAATTATTATTTAAGAACATGGGAAAATCAATGTACTATGATGGGATTTTTAATGCGCGTAAAGTGAAATAATTGTAAGGAAAGATGATGACACATGTTGTAAAACAATTTATTAAAAATATGCAATCTCTAATTATCTGTCAACAATATCTTCATTCTTGCCTTCTCAAGCCTATAACCAACACTATTAATCCTTTACTTCAAAGATATTAATCACACATCAAGGGGATTTTTTTTAATCAAAGTGGAAATGGAATTTGGGAGATGAGAACAACTTATGAAAAATGAAAGTATGGAGGAATGGAGATTGAGAAAATAAAAGAACTGATTTTATTTAATATAACCAGCGTGGAACACAATTCTTAAAAATATGGCCATGATCATATAAAAATATTGATCACAATACACCCTTGATTTCAATATTGATATCAATCTATCAAGGAAATATTAAATTTCATACCATAGGAGAGATAATGACCAATTAAAATGATATATGGAAATGACAATAAGGACCAATTTATGAAAAGTGGTTGTATGAGGGAATTGATCATGTGCATATAAAACAAAACATATAGTCCTAAAAACCAATCTCATTCTTCTTTCGATCCTCAAACCATATGCAACCATATCTAACACTTGCAAATACATGCCCGTTTTATTAAACCTTTGTTCCAACAATAACCTCTGAGTCAAGACTAAATTTGTGAAAACAATGAAATGCAATCGACCAAGCTAGGTTCATTTCTTAAAAAAACAAAATTGTCCTCAAAACTTAGCATATGAACAACCGATGAATCCATATAACTTATATCATCATCCAAAAATAATTCGCTTGAAACTGGTTTGGGCACTTTTATCTGAAGTAATGTGTCTCTTTTAACTTCAAGCAGACTATTCAACACAATTGTCAAGCTAAAAATATGATAAAAAATATATTTGTTATACTGTATCTTATTCTTTTAATAATTTGACTTTGAAACTGAACCATTTTTAAATGATCTTTTCATTTTAAAATACAGGTATGGACGACGAAAGTATTCAAACATTCCCAACAACTTGACGTGCATATATATATATAACTTCAAAATACAACCATCCATGTCCATTAAATATATAAATATATATATAACTTCAAAATATATATATAACTTCAAAATACAACCATCCATGTCCATTAAATGAAATTAATCAATGCATATTACAACTATTCTCCTTCCATTTCAACCACGACCAGAAATCAAAAGTGGGTAATGTGGTTTCTTCATATAACATGAAATCTCAGTACAATATTAAAATAGTGCTAGGGATGTTAGCTAGAGAGATACAAAACCCATCTCGTAAAATTTGAAACATATTCTTCAACATGCATAGGTGCAAAACGCTAGGGTTTAACCTCAAAATTATCCCAACTCTATAATCATTGACATCGACCAAGCAGAGCCATGCGATAATTTTTTTGAATTTGGGTTTGAAACTTGACCAATTGCATGCTATTTATTTTTGAAATAAGTCAATATTTTCCTTATATGATATCTCCGGAAGAGGAAAATATAAATATGCAACCCAAAACAAGATTCAAGAAACCCACAAATCCTGACTCTAGGTAGAGGGTATTTACAGGCTTCCTTCAAATGCAAAACATAATGTATTAAGGTGACGAGAGGATCCATTATTTGGCAGTGGAAACTCATCTTGGAAGGATAAATTACGATGAGGAAACCTTTACAAAGATACTCGAACTATGTCAATATCAAACAGAGGTTTAAGGATCGCCATTTTTAATGAAAATATGTCAAGGGAGAGAAACCCTAAGGACCAACTTTAAACCCTAGTTTGAACATAGAAAGATTTCACATTTTTTTTTCTTTGGATAGAAATGAACAAGTGGATTGAAGAGTCGGATCTTTCAAATAGTTTGAGTGAAAAGAACATTTTCATAAAGGAAATAACGTTACAGAACGAGTCTGAGAGAAAAAAATATGCTCATTTAGATTCAAACAAAGGTCTTTATAAATTAATATTGCAAATATCAACACACATCTGATGGTTATAAAATAAAGTCGCATACCTTCCCTTAACACTTGTTTTCCTTTTCGAAAGACAAGTTACAGTGCCAGAATAGTCACGGTCTATGGGTGAACAGAGCTAATTCTCTAGATCTCGACTGCAAACCATCCAAATGAAAAATGGAAGAATGTTCGAGGGTGGTAACCTGAACGAACCACCCGTGTCCCATGCATTCAATGCATTGGAACTCAAGTTCCCCAAAACGTAAATTTTCCTTCCATATCATTTTTCCACTAGCAACAACCTCAAATATTAACTCAATTTACCATGCCACATATAGAATATATAACATGTCGCATATCCATTTCATCAACAACTTAATGTCAATTGGAACGTTGGCTGAGACTTACCAACAAAATAATCTTCGTATTAAACCACATCCATTTCCAATCAGTTATGTGACTGGTATATATATGTCATAATAAATGTCAAAGATATGGCTCGAAATGATAGCAACATGACATACGAAATCAATGTGAACGTATAATATACTACATGTATTATGTTCATAAGACCTTCCAATCTTTTAAATACATCATGTCACCTTTTCACTATAGCAAAGACATTATTTATGAGGGCCCGATATTATAACATGTAAGGTTGCATTATGCAGTTATAGTACCATTTCATTTCATGTTGGACCATTTTGATATAATCGAACCAATTTTTAAATGTAGAAGCCATCTTATCACTTGCAAACAAAATTCGTATATGCCATGAGAACCTTGTAATATGCCACCAACCTTTTGATGATGTGAAAAAACATAACGATTAGCATGCATATATCATAGGATGGCCATCTACCTATCACTAATAAACATGGCAGACTCTTCTTTTCCAACCACCAAAACTTGGAGAAACCCCAATGGATGATCAATGATGTAGAAAAATGCTTCAAATAAATTGAAGTAAAATCAAATGTTATAATTAACTCTTTATTACAAGGAGATTGTAATATTTTTTTTCCTTTGCTAAGGGGTCCCACCTATAGTTAAATATGTATATATTGTAGATAATATTTTATTTTGAATAGTTCCTTGCAATTATTTGGAGGCTTGGTGGATTAGTTGGCAATTTTATGAGTGAATACTATATTTTAAAGAGTTGAGGAAAAGCTATAAGGGAAAGGGATTTGGAGCTATCTTTTAACATGAAAGGTAAAACACATATTATAGTTAAATTTCTTCTTAATTCTCTTCCCCTTACCCCCTTTCCCATCAACATTTGTTGATTTAATGTTTTTCACGTGTTTTCATTGGACCTTGAAGTGTAGTAGGGTTTCCATCTTGTTAATTAAGCCACACTTAGGGATTATCAACTTAGGCTAAATATTAGAGCTTTATTAATTAATTGTGTTTCCTTGAAAATCAAGATCCCATCACTCCTTCTCTTACAACTAAACTATTATAACAAAATACACTTCAAGGAGTGTGACAAGGTATTTTTCCACTCTTTCACCTCTAAAACAAAGTTCTCATTGACTAAATTCTTCCCTATTTGGTAGAGGAAATCTCACTTTTCATTTTTTCCTACCTTACTAACTAAATAAAATATTATGAAAGTGTTTCATCAAATTGCATGTAATTCTCTCATAAAAACATCTAGTTAGAGATTTTTCACAATCACAAATTTCACAACAATCTAAAATTCTCCTTTTAAATGACCATGTATCTATTGACATTCAACAAACTTTTCTTTCTAAATGTTAATATCATTGAAAATAATACCCTTAAGTATATTTTCTTTTCATAGCATTCTCTTTCCCGTAAGTGTTGACTTCATATTTCACCTCCAACCTATTTTAGATTATAGCAGCATTGGAAAATCAATCTTCTATAGTCTCTATGGAAATGTGGGCCTTTGGAGAAACTATGTAAACTTGGCTGCTTTTTGTGTTCTAGCAAAATTTGTGCATGAGAGTAAACAAATTTTGATATCGTTGAAAAATGATCAAACTACAAGGAAAAAAGTGTGATACTTGTGTGATCCCTACATTCTACATTACAAGAAAAAATAAAAAACTTTTTTATATCTTATAATTAACAAAATCATCGAATAACCTTTTAAAAATATTTATACTTTTATAATGTAAAAGAATATGGATAGCAACTTAAATATATATCATTGGTGTCACATAAGTGATTTTGAAACATAGAGAAACACTTAGAAACACTTACTTGTTACAGTATTTGTAGAAATTTTATGTGATGAGCATGACTATTTATCTTATAACTTTAATTTTACATTTTTTAATATAAATTTATACATTTTAATTATAAATAATAAATATAATTTTTTTCCAAAAAAATTATTATAATTTCTATTCTATTATATTAAGAAATTAGATTGTTCAAATACTAAAAAAATAAAATATAAATATATATGTTACAAGAGTATACACATAGATGTCTCTAATTAAAGTAAAATGACATTATGAAAATACATATAATTTCCCTCCTTTAAAACATACTCTTCAATCTGTCCCTTAAATCACGTTTAGTGAAGCACGGGCGCCCTCTCTGAACGGCCAACGGACGCATTCAAGTGTGGAGAGCATGGATATTTGACATGTGGAGGCTGCCTTTGGATTTATTGGTAGGGCACCGAACAGGCTTAAGGGGCCTTAAATCCTGCGCTTGGAGGTCAGTTCTTTTTCCCCGAATGGGGGCAAGGGAGAGGACACGAGAACTTCTTCTTTTAATTTTTTTTTGTCATTCATGGAAGAACCATCCAGAGCTCTACTCATAAAGAGAAACAATTTCTTATTTGAATTCAAAGGTATTGGTTTCATATGATTTCTTTGTTCCATCTAAAGATCATTTACGAAGTGGAAAGTCGTGTATCCTTGTCTTCTATTCAATTACCTAAAGAAGGATTGGATTCCCCAATCAACATGTACATGTATGGTTACTAATTTAGCTCATTTTTCAACACCTACTATTACTCATTTACCTCATTTTGATTAGCATTATTATTCATAAAATTATACACATAGAATTTTGTCAGATATTTAACTTTATTGTTATTAAATATAAAATATTATTATATAATTAAAACAATTAAGTTAATATGAATTAAGGATATAACATTAAGAATGCTATAATATTTAATATTTTGTAATAAAATATTGACCATTAACATAATATTAATAATAATATAATAGTTTATTTTATCATTATAATAATAATAATAATTTATTTTTAAGGTCATGATCAAGCTAGACATCAAACTGGTGTATGAGACCTCCTTGTTTATGGGACAAGGAACCCCTTACGCAAGTTCAGAGAGATATACATACCCTAGCCCCTTCTGGGTTTGAGTTTGTGATCTCTTAAGAAGAAAAAAAAAATAATAAAATAAAAATAAAAATATCATAAATCATTTTAAAAATTTCTTTATGCATTTTACAATCTAGAAATCCAGAAACATTGTAACATCTATTCCATTTTTACATTTATAATATAATAACTTAATATAATACTTTACACTAAAATAAACTTATAATAATAATGAATTTAATGTGGGCTCAATAAGAATTCACAGAAATTTATATTTAAATGAAATACTATGAAAATGGAACCATATCAACTCTCCGGAAAACAGAAATGCAAAACAATATTTTATAACACATTTATATCTATTTTCTATCCTCCTATAATATCCACTGTGAGTGATATTGGTTGTTGGTTGATAAAGTACATGGACATTATTTTTTTTAACTCTGATCTTTAAATCACACAAATATTTTCATCTGAATATTTTTTGGAAAATGCAACACACATAAATTTGAAATTGTTTTGCAAAAGCACAAAAATATTTCCATCTGAATGTTTTTGGAAAATGCAACACAGATAAATTTGATTTTTTTGGAAAATGTAATACACATATGTAAAATCCATTTCATATATATATAATAAAAATTCAAATATAAACTAATCAATAATGGTTCAGAAATCTTTTATAATAAATAACGATATGAAAACAAAATTAAAAACGATATGTCGTATAAACATTTTAATTATATTATTTAAATTGTGATAAATTTAAATTTACATTTTGATTAATTTTCTAATCCTTTCTAGACCTAAAATAAATTTAAATTAATAGTTCAAGGATGATCGAGCCGCAATGTAAGTTTTACGTTTCACAATTTATGTTAAAAACGCGGGACGAAAAGGTTTTCAATTCAGAAAATAGGAGGTTAGTAAGAGGATCTTCGAACTTTGGATTCGACGCGACGATAGATATTTGTGAATATATTAATCTAAAAAGAAGATTTATGTAAGATGAATAGCTTTATACGTATTGAAAATATGTTTTCTATTTTTATTTTGATCAAAGAATGAGATACAAATAACATTATTAAAACAATGATAAAAGAATTCTAGATTTTAATAGATTATTAAGATAATAATTATTAATTAATTAAGGCTATACTTCTTATTATTGTATTTCTTAAAAGTTTATTCATATCTTTTCACTTTGTAATAAAATCTTAATTTTTGTTAATCACTTAGATGTGACAAGTAACTAGCAAGTGAACTATTATAGTAAATTTTAAATATGATCAAGTAAAAGTAAAAAAATAAACAAGTAAATTGATGTCTTTATAATAGTGAAGAAGTTAGTGGTTGAAATCACAACCATTGATTTATTGGGACTACTAACTAGCACAGCCGCAAAGTAGCTGGTGAACGCCGAAAGGCAATGCTAAAATTTTAGATTAAAAAATACAAGGATGTTATAAAGAGTAAATCACATTCATTGATTTGGGAGGATGACTAAGAATATGCCAGCATCTTCAATTGTTAGCCATCAGATTAGAATTTTAGATTAAAAGGTGATTAATTGTGCCCATCTCCAATAGGTATACTCCTTTCGGCCTAAAAAAATTCCATCAATTTTTAATCTTGTTCATACAAAATCAATTAAGCACTAAAAACATATTAAATGTGTCTATTATCAATAAGTGTATAATAAATATTATATAGATGACTAATATTTAATGAATTCTTGATATTTTTTGTAATTTAAAAAAAAACTAGTGATGAAGAAAATCAAAACTTAAATTTCAATTTTTAAGTTATCATTTTTTCTCAAATTGGCTGCACATAGATAACTTCATATCAAATTTCATAATCACTGCATACTAAATTTCACGGATGGCTGAAACCCTAGATCGTTGAACCGCTGCAAAATCAAATCGGTTAAATGGCTGGATATCAAATTCACTAGATTGCTTGCTGAGCCGGTTGATCACATGGAATCCGCTTTCAAGATTATTCAATAATCTTGACTTTATTTTTAAGCTTTGTATTTCAATGGAAGTATCCCGATTCTGTTGACAGCTTTTTCAGTTTATATTATGATATGTGTTTTCTGTGAAGGCTGCAGTTAAATTTTGTAAGCAGCTTATAGCTATCCGCGTTTACCCGCAGTCAATCAGCAGGCTGTGCTAGTTTATAAAGATTATTTATAAATTTGAACTGATTAAATGTTTGGCAGCAGAAGCAAAACAAAGCATCAATAAGTAATATTGAACATTGATAAAATCAAGAACAATAATTGCACAATAAGTAATATTGAACATTGATAAAATCAAGAACAATAATTGCACAATAAGTAATATTGAACATTGATAAAATCAAGAACAATAATTGCACAATTGATATAGTGATTTATGTGGAAATTGAATGTCTGAAAAAATCACTGGTAATGATATTAGATCTTCAAGAATTACAAAATAGCCAATCTCAAGCATATAATCATCCTCTCCTCACACACACTCTACTCTATGCATACCTTACACTAACTTGCACTCATTATACTCACACCTATATGGATATGGATATGCTCATATATATATAACATCTATTAGTCACAGTTACATATTTATTACATATTTATTTTCTTTAAATAATTTCATGGAAGTAAGATATTAACCATATTGCTCTCTCACCGTGGCGAGGGTAACAAACTTGTATAATTGTTCTCTCACCGTGCAAGGGTAACAAACTTGTATGAATTGTTGAGAACTAAAACCTTATATGACTACTCACCATTCGTTGTAAATGTCTGGAACATTGCTTTTGATGAGTTTACTTATATAGAAATGAAGCCAAATGGATAATTCTAAGAAATATCCAGCGATGGCTGATAATAACCTTATTATTACCTTGGTGATCGCAGAAGTGAGGCGATTTCGTTATAATACATAAATTATTTAAAAAAATGCCTTGAGCGGTTTGATTATAGCCTCATTAATACCTTGGTAATGTCAAGAGTGAGGCGGTTTTGCGAACAATATACAAAGAATGTTTAAAAAAGAAAGTCTAAGAAAGAGTTTTGAGTAGGGTTTAGGATCTTTCTAAAATATTTTTTCCACGAATTTAGGGTTTTGAGTAGGGTTGAGGATTTTAACCAGTTGGAAACTGTAACTGCCCTGCCCTACTAGCGAAGACTTAATTGTCTCCATTTTCGTTTGTATGTTAAAAAATGGGAAAAAACGTGACCCTCTATTTCGGAATTCCTACCAGCTTATTAACATCAGAGTGTGCTTATAGATGTCCTGCATATACAAAAAAAAACCCTTGAAATGGGGGGATACAAACTGAATAGAGAGATAGAGTCAAATAAAAATCCATTGTAATATTACAAACATTCATAAACATATCGGGAAAAATTGGGGCTCTTCTGTCACATCTAAATCCTATGAAACCGCTTTGAATACGCCGTGAGCTCGCACATTCATTTTGCAGCAGTAGAGGTTGGGTTAGCGATAAAGCTTGGCCTGTCATCACCCGCCATAATGACAACTACTTTCTCCAGCTTATCATCTGAACAAGTCGACATGATATTCTCCAACGTCTCATCCTTTTCACCCGACCCAACACTTGAATCACTAGTCTGCCTTGAACTGTTATTTTCTTCTGAATTAGAAGCACAAGAGACTTTCAGGTAGGAGCAAGCCAGAAAGATCAGAGCAAAAGCTATCAATGCGATCATGGAAACCACTCCGCCCAGCAGAAATGGAATTGGTGAACTCCATAGTGAAGGCGCACTGCTATTATAAGACGCAGTAATGTTTCTCATAGTGTTATATCGCCCGCAGCTTAATTCTCTCCAGAGGATTTTGATTGCAGATACTCCGGATAGCCATTACAAAGTGCCATAGGGATCTATATTTATATCCATATCGGCCAGTAACCAATATTAGTTGTAAGAGTGCCGAACATGAGGAAAACTCTGATGCCATACGAATATACAATTATATTAAACGGGCATACAATATTTTCATCGGATACTGAACTTTCTAAAAAGCAATTATATCGAATGGGCACACAATATATTCTTCAGATTTGCAACTTTGGCTTGACACAATATATTCTTCAGATCTACTTTCACGTTAGGGTGTGTAGCTGATTAAACAACTTCACAACCTGTTACGTCCAGAAACTGTTACCACCATTATATAATGCTGATTTTATGTCTTAAGTAAATCCATTGTATAATGTTTGTTTTTTGCCCAAACATCCAGAAGGATGAAGAAGATAAGAGCTTTAATCTCCACTTGAGACACATTTTTATCATGTGTTACGAATCTAATGTCACTGCCTACACCTCGTAGTTGTTCTCGGCATCATTGCGTTTTCTCTGGTTGGCTGCTTAAAAGCAAACCGGCCTTGTGTAAAATTATTATATCCTGTAAGGCCAAGCCATCTTTATCGGCGGGGGCGCTCCAATAATTTAGGAATGGAATATATTTGTATAGTTTAGGAATAACTTCGTAAAGGCTTTTGAGTATATTGGGACGTCGTTGATAGCTTGAGAGAGAGGTATTCGAACACACACATTCTTGAGCTCCCGAGGAAGTCGAATTTTCATTGGGTAGGAGGTTTGCTGATATTTAGTCTTTCTGGAAAAGGTGGGTCTTGCACCTCCTTATTGGGTAGGAGGTTTGCTGATATTTAGTCTTTCTGGGTCTTGCACCTCCTTATTGGGTAGGAGGTTTGCTGATATTTAGTCTTTCTGGGTCTTGCACCTCCTTTTCGTTCTAGTTCAAAGGAGGGGTTGTTCGGTTGAAGGATTTTCAAGTGGAGCTGCTTCCTCATAGTCTTCTATAGTTATGGTTTTCCCGGATCTTAAGTGTATATCTTGACATTCTACACAAGAGATAGAGTAAGTAGGGTAAAATGGAAATCCAACAGCATATGCTTGTTGTGCTAGTTTGTTATTGGGGTTAGCGATAGGTTGTGGAGGGGTTTAAGGTGGAGGAGTAGGTTGGTTAGGTTGTTGGAGGGCGATAGGTTGTTGTGCTAGTTTGTTATTGGGGTTAGGGATAGGTTGTGGAGGGGTTTAAGGTGGAGGAGTAGGTTGGTTAAGTTGTTGGAGGGTTATAGGTTGTTGTGGTAGTGAATATTGATACCTTAAAAAGTGGGTTTCTCCACCCCTATGTCCAAGGATTGGATTGTTTTGGGGTGATAGAGTCATCCATTGTGAGTTGGCAAGATTAGATGGATATCACTATTGGGAAGGATATTGTATGGAGGGGTTACCACGGTTGTTAAAGACTTGCTTCATGTTAGGCTTCTTTTAAATTAGGTAAGGAGTTAGTGGAGTTCTTTTAAATTAGGTAAGGAGCTAGTGGAGTGTTCTTCCTCGTAGATCCCACGTATTTCAATTTGATCTAGTGGAATTTTTTTAAATGAATACCTTTTTTTTTTCATTTTCGGAAAAAAAAAATATGGCTAATTGAGATTTTCCCTCCTTCCATTTCTTTTTTAATTGTAGAGTATCTAAATCTGATCTTAAGTAACTAAGCATATCCCTTTTGAAATCCTCCAACATATTCCCAAACTTGGCTCAAGTGATTCCCCTCTAGATGTGGTATTAATCCTTGTCAATGTGTCCCTTCGCCCTTTTCCTTGCTATGAAGCCCCTCTAGAGTACCTTTGACACATCTCATAGATGACTTCATAAGGCTACTAGTATATATCAACACCACCCATCAAATTCAACATATCAATACAATCGTCTATGAACCCTCTTATTAGCATGATTTGTTTAGTCTATGAGTCTAACTCGCTCTGCCTTGACTGCTATAAATTGCACTTGAATTGCTTCATGATGTCTTCTATGCTCTCATCCTCTTTCTGAGTCATTCTGAAAAGTTATTCTCATTGATCCTTATCCTTAAAGTACTATTGGTATTTTTCGAGAAACACTTTTCTTATCTATTTTCATGTAGTGATGCGGTTCTGGCCGAGTCTCATGAACCATTGGAGGGAAACATTCTTAAGGGTGGATGGAAAGAGGTTTATCTTGTGAGCATTAGAAATTTATTCATAGTTTTTACAAAAGACGTCAAATTTGCACAAAAATGTGTCTCCGTCCATGGTAACCAAAACATCAAATTTTGGCAATGTGGAGTGTGAAATATTCTTAATTTGAGTCACCCCATTGGTATTTTTTATTGGAAAGTCGAAGGCGAGGACTTCTGTCTTTAATTCTTGTTTTTTTTCTTCAACCATTTCTCTTCTAAACAATAGGAAATTGTCCTCTTGTTGCTCTCGGAACTATATAGGACTGATTAGATGTTTAGGAACTTCGAAGTCGCTTGGTTGTTCATCGGTTGGATATTCCTTCGGAAATACTATTTCTTCCTGTATTGAGATGCAACATCAGATAGATGTGTAGAGGGAGGATAGATGTGTAGAGGGAGGTTCAAGATTTATTTTAGCTAGAGAACTAGTTGTTGGCATTAGATAAATGGGCTATTTGGATCCCTCTCCTTCATTTTGTATCCCTGCAATGTTAGTTTGTGGGGGTGTGAGGTTCCCAAAACTATTGAATTGACCATTTGGGTCGCTACTTTTCATGAGCTCTTAAAAAACATCCTATTTTAACTAAAACTAACACACATGCTAAAAATACACACCAACTTAAAAATTAGCTGAAAAGAAGGCATTAAAGAAAATAACACATATACAAACAAATCCTCTTAGATAAATATGCTTCTAGAGACAAGAAAGATATAAGTTGTACTTTTGACATATCCCTTACAATGGTGCAAAAAATGACCAGATTTTTAATTATCTTTATAATTTATTAGAAAGACCATTCATTTAATTATCAATCTAGGATTTGTATGGAACTTGAGAACCTTCATACACTATATAAGCCACAGAAAACAATTCAAACATTGTTCTAGCTATGAAGTTGTAGCAAGAGTAAATGATCACATGGAGGTTTCAAGATATCTTTGGAAAAGTCATCAATTCTAAGAACAAAAAACTTAGAAAAATATTTAACAATCTAAACTAACTTTTATGGAAGAACTTAGTGTTGCAACCCCCAACTGAGTAGAAAAATAAAAGAAGTAACATCAATCTAATCTAATTCAGCCAGCCTGGAAGAACGTGGTGTTATAACTTCGCATGAATGTAATTGAAATAACAACTAATGTAATTCAGCGGGCCTGGAAGCACTTAGTGTTGTAACCCTGGTCTAAATGTAATTGAAATGGAAGGAATCTAATCTAACTGTAGAAAACACATTTAGTGGATTACTCATTCTAAATGGTGATTTTGCAAAACAATACTTTTGTCCTTTAAATCCTGCAATTAATAATGAAATAGATCTACATATAGTTATCTTGAGATTCTATTCAGTGTTGGAATCACACAAGATTAAACCATGAGATGAAGTAGATCATAAAAGTCTAAAACATAGTATTTTTAATGTTACAACAAAATGTAAACAATAACCAAGAACATAAGCAATTTGGAAATCAATCACTACATAAATTAAATCTATGCTACAATGTAATAGTATAGTAATACCTCACTAAGCAAGGGAGGCTACCTACCTAGATGAGGCACTGGTTGATTCCTTCAATAAAGAACTGAACCTCATATACTCATTAAAACATAAGAAATGTATAATAACAAATACAATGCTTTTATTATCGAATAACATAGTTCAAGTTACAATGATAATTTCACCCCTTTACTCGTATTGATCCTAGTTCTTATATAGTTCACAACACTCTTTTCTTAGCAAGAAAGTGTTGAGGACAACCATGAAGATATACAATCCTTGGGTTGTTCTTGGTTTTGTTTCAATAGTCCGACTAGGACAATTGAGGTGGTTATTCT
>ML776984.1:100213-113374 GCA_009831015.1 Picea engelmannii
AAAATACTACACACATTTGCAGAGAGAAATTGAGAAAGAAGAAGCAAGATAGAAAGAATGGAAGAATTCTCATTAACCGTATTCCACACTCAAAGAGTGAATAATTTACAATAGATATAGGATACATGAGTAACTAATGAGCCATAGTGGTGGTCTAGACTGATCTGGACACACACCAATAGTTACAAGAGTAAATTTCCACCTAGTCTAGTCTCTCAGGAAGTTACGTGAGTGAACTGCCACCTAGTTGAGTTAACTAGTCAACTAGTCTTCAATTAACCGACTGAGCAAAGAGTAGTGAGTTGGTGATGATCCCAATGTTGCATGGTGAAAAAACCAATGCAACATCTAAACTCAACTCAACTAGTCAAACTGAAGTGTCAACTGAAAGAGAATATTCTCCAGGTGGAATACTCTCCCCTAAAATATAGGAGACTGGATAATGACTAATTATGACTAATAAAAAATGAATAAAATTAGGAAAAATAAATCCTAGGTGTGTGTGAAGTAACTCCAACACCCCTCTTGAACATCACTATGGTGAAAATAAAGAATGTGTCTCGGCCATGAGGCCATGTTAGGTACATAAATACAAAAGATACACTGAACTAAACAAGGAAAGAGGGAAAGCCTCATGGTAACAAAACTCCCCTCAAATTACAATGCATAAAATAAAAAATGATAAGGAACAAAAGGAACTTGCTAAGCAACCATGTCCTTCACTCCAAGAAGACCTCACAACTGTGCAAGTTTGCATGCTCTTTGAAGATTTTGTTGAAGATGTAGATGTTTGCACAGATCTAATGAAGTATATGCATCATTGATATTTCCACACATATCCACTTTCTCTACTTGTAATGAAAAATATCCAAATAAATTTTGGATAAAACTTTGAAAACCGTGTGGTCGTTTCTGGAAAAACATTGAAATTTTGTTGATTTTGAAACAATCATAAATTCACTTTCCGGAATCTGTTTTGGATGATTTTTTTTTGAAATTGGATATTTTCACGAGAGGAATTCAAATATCCAATTTGTTTCTGCAAATTTTTCTCATAAAATATCAGAATGGGATCTGATGTGCGTGGCTCCCTTTTTGACTCCTGAGATGCATGCATGGTGCATGCAAAAGTGTCTGCATGCGAATCCTGAGATTCATGCCATATATCTTGCACATGAATTTAAGAAAACAAATCTGAAATGGAGTAGACATCATATTCAATTAATGGAATACAAATTTTTGCAAATAGTTTTGTAGAAGACTCTTCATAATAAGAGGCTTGATCTTCTAATGGCTTCTCTTTTGGCTCTATCTGTTCAGCCTCCTACATGAAATATTTACAATATTATTTATTCCCAAATAGAACCTCCAATCTGGTCCATAATTCAATTGGAGTTGATCCTTGTGATTCTTCATATACTTGATGGGAAAGTTCAGAAGAAACATACATGTCGATACTTCCTATGGCCATATCTTGTCTATTGAGAAAGTCATTTTCTCATCGACAGAATAAGGGACTACTTCCATTGTCATGGTTATTTGGTATAAGTCTTTGCATCTTAGCAGAATCAAAATTTTTGGCTTCCATTCCAAATAGTTGTGAGGTGTGAGAAATATTTCTGGCGAATAATCCATCTTTTTGCTGTCTTCAATCTTTTGTACCTGCAAAAAATGATTTGGTGTAGCTTTTTCTTAGAATTCCATCGGATCTGATACCATGTGAATGTGTTGAACCTGCACAAAATAGATCTAGCTAGAAAATACTACACACATTTGGAGAGAGAAACTGAGAAAGAAGAAGCAAGATAGAAAGAATGGAAGAATTCTCATTAACCGTATTCCACACTCAAAGAGTGAATAATTTACAATAGATATAGGATACATGAGTAACTAATGAGCCATAGTGGTGGTCTAAATTGATCTAGACACACACCAACAGTTACAAGAGTAAACTTCCACCTAGTCTAGTCTCTCAGGGAGTTACAGGAGTGAACTGCCACCTAGATGAGTTAACTAGTTAACTAATCTTCAGTTAACTGACTAAACAAAGAGTAGTGAGTTGGTGATGATATCAATGTTTCATGGTGACAAAACCAATGCAACATATAAACTCAACTCAACTAATCAAACTAAAGTGTCAACCAAAAGAGAATATTCTCCAGGTGGAATATTCTCCCCTAAAATATAGGAGACTGGATAATGACTAATTATGACTAATAAACAAGGAATGACCTTAGGAAAAATAAATCCTATGTTTGTGTGAAGTAACTCCAATAGAAGGTCGTAACTTCTCATGGAAATGAATTTCTAGCAGTGGTGGAAACAATTGTTGCAACGACGACAGTATTCGGTATTGCAACAATGACACTAACGAGTGTTGCAACAATTGGTGTCGTAGAAACTAAAAATGTGTTGTCTCAACTATTGGCATGTTTTACAGGCAGCATAGTCTTGTCATTGATGGCAAGTAAAACAACGATGATGGCTTAAGTACAGGAAGAATGTGCCAGGCGGGCACCAGAAGTATTTTGGGAAGACGCAGCAGAGCAAGCTCGATAAGATCAGAAGAGATAGTGCAGAGTATGTGTGTTTGTCATTGATGGAAAAGATCACGACCAACAGTGCAGGGATAATGGTAAGGAAATGGAAAGTTCAACAAGAGATCGTTGGATCCCATTCAGAAGCATAAACTCCAGGAGTCAAGGAAGCAACTCACGGCATGAAATCGCGAAATGTGAAACCACTCCGTTTCAGAGTTTCGGATACCGGGAGTTGGAGGAGTCAAGAGTCGAGACTCTTCATCATAGGAGTCCCGAAGTTGCGAAATGCAAAACACCGAAATCCCGAAACAGACACATCAACAAAGACTCCAGTTTTGGATACCGGGAGTTGGAGGTGTATCAGAAGCTAAACTTTGTTTCGGATACCGGGAGTTGGAAGTGTCGAAACACTTCATCACAAAAATGACGAAATGCCACAATGAGAAATGTCGAAGTATCTGACTGTTGATCTGACTCCATTTCAGAGTTCCGGATATAGGGAATTGGAAGTGTCAAAACACTTCATCAAAAAAATGTCGAAATGCTGCAATATGAAACGCCGAAATATAGAATAGTTGATCTGACTCCATTTCGGAGTTCCAGATACCGGGAGTTGGAGTGTCGAAACACTTCACCACAGGAATGCCAAAATGCCGAAATGTGAAAAACACCTTTTGGTGTAAGTTCTGGATACCGGGAGTTGGAGTGTCGAAACATTTCACCACAGGAATGCCGAAATGCCGAAATGCGAAAAACACCTTTTGGTGTAAGTTCTAGATACCAGGAGTTGGAGTGTCGAAACACTTCACCACAGGAATGTTGAAATGCTGAAATGAGAAAAACACATTTTGGTGTAGGTTGTGGTCACCGTCAGTGGTCATGTGAGAGGGAGGAGCTAGCACCAAGTTAAGCTCCTTTTCTGTGATCGTAACATGAAGAGTCAAGACTCTTCACCATAGGAATGCTGAAATTTCGACATGCCGAAATGTGAAATGCGTGTTTGGAATTGG
Organism: Picea engelmannii; assembly: GCA_009831015.1. NCBI lineage: Eukaryota > Viridiplantae > Streptophyta > Pinopsida > Pinales > Pinaceae > Picea > Picea engelmannii. The sequence continues at coordinate 103,764 of ML776984.1, forward strand.
CCCCTGGTCATAACCTATGGTCACATCGACAAAGGCTCAAGGGAGGAGCTAGCACGAAGCTAATCTCCATTTTGGAGATCGTGACTTGGAGAGTCGAGATGCCTCACAACAGGAATTGTCAAAATGTGAATCGCGAAAACGCCTTCTGAATAGGCGTGTGGTCACTGCCTGAGACCACATGTGAAAGGAAAGGTGAAAGGTGCCAAAGGCATAAGGCTAAAGAGGTTCACAGTGTAACTGCCAGAAATCACTGATTGTTTCTGCACAAAAAAATCAAAGAGGCCTCAATGTGACTGCCAGAGGAGATGAAGAGTCTCAAGGCATCTGCCAGTGAAATGAAGACTGTTAATAGAGACGATTGACAGATGGAAGAGCATTGAATCTTGTAACTGCAACAGAGAGGATGAGCTCGACTACGATAGAGAATACGAAGAGTCTCAACTGCTAGATAGGCTAAGGAATCTCAACATAACACCGAGTGATGATGAACGCATGGGTATAACCGCCATAAAAGCTGAGGAATTGCCATGATGATCAGGAAGAGGACTCGACATGAGGAGAACATGAAGAACAGAGAGAGTGGGTTGATTCTTGAGGGAGTGAAGCGATGTCAATGTGGAGTGGCAGTGAATATCTTGATGTGGAGAACAATGGCATGGGGTAGAGCATGCAGAAGTATTGCACATATAGCATGCACAAGGTGCACAGAGACTATAAGAATGCAGAAAAAAGAAGAGATGGGTGTTGTTGTTGAGAGTGATTCAGGCATGTAGAAGGAGGCAGTGTGCAACAGCTGGAATACATAGAAGAGGAATGGTGCATTGAATGGACATGGCGCACAGAGCATAAAGGGCAGAAGAACAGAAAGTGCAAGGTAGGTGTGCAAGAAGACAGTGAGGCAAACAGAGCAGGGAAGTGTAGCAGAATAGTGATGAGACTGGTAAGCCATTGATGAACATTATATCATTGTAATAAGTTTCAGTAGAAAATATTCATATTCCAGGGTGGTAGGGAAGTGATAGGGAGAACTGTTTTCCTCAGAGGTTCAAGTGGGTGCTTGAACACAGGGAATTGTAGCTTCCATTTGGTTGTAGCCAGAGAAACCAGAGTGGCAGGGTACTGCAAGGGAGAACTGTTGTTCTATGTTTTACAGGTTGGTTCCTGTGTGACTGGAAGTTGGTGCTTCCATCCAGTTGGTGCTGGAACACTTAGGGAGTTGTCGCTTCCTTCTATCGGGTGCTAGAGAAACCAGGGAGTTGGTGCTTCCTTCTAGTGGGTGCTAGAGAAACAGAGGGAGTTGGTGCTTCATTCTAGTTGGTGCTAGAGAAAACAGAGAGTTGGTGCTCTCAACAAGTTGCATCTTGCAAAACATAGGTTGTAGCCTCACAATGAGTTGGAGCTGATATGTATGATAATGTACAGAATGTAAAGATTACTTATCATACCAGGAAGAAGAGGTTTTTACCCTTTATGGGTTTCCTCAGGAAATATCTGTCTCTGTATATTTCATATGTGTGACTGATGTCGAATGTTCTATTCCTTACCTCCTTGCATTATTGTGATTGTCATTAAGTGCTCTGCAAAGATTTTAAAACAATCATAATTGTTTAAGCATGGTAACAACTTATTCAGCCCTCCCCTGTCAGTTGTCCAACAATTGGTATCAGAGTCGACCCCTTTTATCTAAGGGTATATCCTAGAGCTTAAACATGTCAAGCCATGAAGGAAATTCAACCAATAAGGCCCCTCTGTTCAATGGAACACACTTTTCCTTCTTGAAAGTTAGAATGAGAACCTACATAATGGATTTAGGTGAAGATGTCTGGGATGTGGTAGATACTCGTTATGTAAATCCAATTGTACTAGCTAATAAGGATGACAAGCTAGAATGTATCTTCAATGCTAAGGCTATGAATGCTATCTTGAGTGGGCTTGCATAAGCAGAATTTGTAAAAGTTATGCACCTAGGAACTACCAAAGAAATGTGGGACAAACTCATTAGCAGTTATGAAGGTAATGAGAAGGTAAAGGACGCTAAGCTTCAAACCTACAGGGTACAGTTTGAAAAGATGAAGATGAAAGAAGATGAAACTGTTGGAAAATACTTTCTAAGAGTTGAAGAACTGGTAAATGCAATGAAAGCACTTGGTGAAAAAAATGAGGAACCTTCTTTAGTTCAGAAAATTTTGAGATCTCTACCAGACAGGTTCAACCCGAAGGTCTCTGCTATAGAAGAACTTAATGATCTAAAAACCTTGGATTTTGATGAACTTCTAGGAACATAGACTGCATATGAAATGAGAATAATTAAAGATAAACCCACCTCCAGAGAAGCATCATTTAAGGCATACAAGAATGAGGATTCTGAGCCTGATGAAATTGAAGAAAAATTTGTGAAGAGACTGAAGAAGGGATCAGGAAAATACAAAGGTAAACTGCCTTTCAAATGTTTCAACTGTGGTAAGATAGGTCATTTTGCAAATACATGTCCTCACAAAAGAAAGGATCAGACATGTGATGATGAGGAGAAGAAGAAACACATAAATTTCTTTAAAGAGAATAATTTTAAGAAGAAAATTCTTTGTGTAAACAATGATGATGATCCTTCAGATGATGAAGACAATGACTCCTCTATTGAATATAAACTAAATGATTTTATGCTTATGGATATGGGATATTTTGATGATGAACACACAAGAGGTGAAATGGATGATGAAGAAGATATGGTGGATATGGAAGGTGAATTAATCAATGCTTTGGAAGAAATTGACAGACTCATAATTAAGAACAGAAAGCAAAAAAAATTGCTGATACAGTTTGAGAAAGACAGTAAACATCCTGATGAAGACTTTGCCCTACTAAAAGTGGAATTGGAAGAGGCAAAGAAAATCGAAGACATTCTGAAACAACAATTATCAGAAAAGAAGGTAAGATGTGAAGCTCTGGAAAAAGAAGTAGTGAAAACTAGGAAAGAGTTGGAGAAGTTTCAAGCCTTGTATCATCAGAATCTGTCAAGTATCAAAGCATCAGAAGAATTGGCCACCATTCTAAATCAGCAAAGAAACCCAAAGCTAAAAACAGGTCTGGGTTATGAAGAGGGATCAAGTAGTGATCAAGCAGGCAACAAAGAACCCATCAAGTTTGTCAAATCTACCATCTATGACAACAAAAAACCTACAAAAACAAAAGAAGATAATCATCTGCCCAACAGGAGTAATGAAAGAGGTACCAGAACTAAAACTATGGATCAGAGAAATAATGTACTCTCTGTTCAAAGAAATCGTCAACATAGAAGAAATCGACCTTCTCAAAGAAGACAACCATTTTCCAAGTACCAACATTTTTTCTATGGATATTGTCTCTTTTGTTCTAACTTTGGTCATAAAGATGTAAATTTTTCTTTAAAATTAAATTATGAGCAATCAAGACATTCAAGGTATAGATATCTGCCACAACAAAGAATGAGACAACCAAGTAACAAACCACCACAAACTGCAAATCACTTGATGGATGGGAAAAGGACACAGGTTAAGCATAACAATCATTATGATCCTTTATTCAACGAACCAGAATGTTATATCTGTCATAACTATGGACATAAATCTGTTGACTGTCGCTTAAGGAACTATGAACCAAATTTGAATTCCCCTGCTGAAAATATCAAGGTTTGGAAGAAGAAAGAAAGTGACAAGTGTGGATTAGTGTTGTCAGCTCAAAGAAAAACGAACCCTTGGTATATAGATAGTGGATGCTCCAAACATATGACAGGAGACAAAGGTAAGTTTCTATCTCTAAGTGAAAGCAAATCAAGAAACATAACCTTTGTAAATGATGCTCCAGGTAAAATAAAGGGTAAAGGGATGGTGAGTTTAACTAATGGAAAAGGAAAAGTCCAAGATGTTCTACTTGTAGATGGGATGAAACATAATCTGCTCAGTGTAAGTCAAATGTGTGACAGAAGATGTGAAGTGGTGTTCACGTCCAAGGACTGCAAGATAAAGTCTATAAACTCAGGACAAGTGGTGGCCAAAGGCATAAGGATAGAAAATAATGTATATCTGCTAAAAGAAGATAGAGACGAGTGTCATCTAATCAAACATGATGAAAGTTGGTTATGGCATAAGAGACTTGGACATCTAAACTTTGACCACTTAATCAAGCTCAAAAATATGGAGGCAGTAAAAGATCTTCCGAGAATATCAAAGCCCCAAGATTCTATGTGTAAACCCTGCCAAGTAGGAAAGCTAACGAGGACACAGTTTATGTCCAAGAGCTATACTTCAACAAAGAAACCACTCCAACTAGTTCATATGGATTTATGTGGACCATCAAGACAGGAAGGCATAGGGAAAGAAAACTACTTCATGCTGATTATTGATGATTACTCCAGAATTACTTGGGTTGCCTTTCTCAAGAAAAAAGTTGAAGCATTTGAGAAGTTTAAAATATTTAAGGCTTTAACTGAGAATCAAACACGCAAAAGGTTAAAGGCAATAAGATCAGACAATGTAGGAGAATTTATGTCAAGTGATTTCAAGGAATTTCGTGATAAGCATCGGATCAAGAGAGAATACACAATCCCAAGAACTCCACAACAAAATGGAGTAGTTGAGAGGCAAAACAGAACAATGCAGCAAATGGCCAGGTCAATGATGAATGAGAAGAACATTGGTCAAACCTACTGGGTAGAAGCAATACACTCAACAGTCCATGTTCTTAACAAAGCCCACCTCAGACCACAAAGTGAGAAGACACCTTATGAAATGTGGTATGGGAGACTTGCTTCAATCAAACACATCAAAGTCTTTGGGAGTAAATGTTACATAAAGAATAATGATGAGAACCTTGACAAATATGATGACAGGGCTAATGAAGGTATCTTCTTAGGGTATGCTACAAACAGTAAAGGATACATATGCTATAATAAGAGGTTGCATAAAATGGTTGACTGTATTGACATAAAAGTTGATGAAGGAATCTCAGCAAGAGAGGTGTACAATAATGAGTCTTCTACAGAGGACACAGCTAAAGCTGAAGATGAATAGGTTCAAGAATCAGATGAAGACACAGATACTTAGACAGACTCAAATCAACAGACAATTTCAAATTCCTCCTCCAGAATCACTCAAAAGAATCATCCTGCAAGTCAGATAATTGGTGAAAAAGACAAAGGTGTACAAAACAGGAGAAAGATAATAAAAAACACCGAACAATCACATATATATTTCATATCCATACTGGAACCCAAGAATTTTAATGAAGCTAGAAAAAAGGACCATTGGGTTAAAGCAATGAATGATGAACTTGATCATATTGAGAAAAACAATACGTGGGAGATGGTTCATAGACCCGAAGGTAAAAATATCATTAGTTCCAAATGGATCTTTAAGAATAAGTTGAATGAGCATGGACAAGTTGTCAAGAACAAAGCAAGATTATAAGATTGGTCTGTAAAGGATATGCTCAAATAGAAGGACTGGATTTTGATGAAACATTTGCACCCGTAGCAAGATTAGAAGCTATCCGAATATTTCTTGCCTATGCTTGTCATAAAAGGTTTAAAGTCTATCAAATGGATGTCAAGTCAGATTTTCTAAATGAAGATTTAAATGAAGAAGTCTATATGGAACAACTAGAGGGTTTCGAACTATCTGATAACCCTGACTTAGTATGCAAGCTGGAGAAAGCTTTATATGGGTTAAAAAAATCCCCTCGTGCCTGGTATCATAGACTGGATACGTGTCTCAAAGACAAAGGGTTCAAGAGAGGAACAATTGACAACAATCTATATATCAAAATAGAGGATAATGATTTGCTCATCGTGTTGGTCTATGTAGATGACATCATCTTCGAATGTAATAAGGATTCATTGGTACAATGGTTTGCTTCTGCCATGGAGTCTGAGTTTGAAATGTCTATGATAGGTGAACTATCATTTTTTTCTTGGTCTGCAAATTACTCAGAGGTCTGAAGGGATGTTCATTTCTCAAGAAAAATATCTAAGAGAAATGTTGAAAAGGTTTCAAAGGGAAGATTCTAAACCCGTGGGAACACCTATGGTTATTGGATGCAAATTAAGCAAGGATGATGACTCACCTGATGTTGATCAAAGTTCATATAGGTCAATGATAGGCATCTTGTTGTACATCACAACATCTCGCCCAGACATAATGCATGCTATTGGAATGGTAGGAAGATATCAGTCTGCACCTAAACAGATTCATTTGCTAGCTGTCAAAAGGATATTTAGATATTTGAAAGAAACAATGAACTATGGCCTATGGTATCCTCATAATCAAAATTTTCAATTATCAGTCTACTAAGATGCTGATTGGGATAACAGCATGGATGAAAGGAAAAGCATGAGTGGAAGTTCCTTCTTCTTAGGAGATTCTCTAGTAGCATGGTTGAGTAAAAAGCAAGGTTCCATTTCTTTATCAACTACAGAGGCAGAGTACATTGTTGTTGCTACCTGTTGCACTCAGGTATTATGGACGATTCAGACACTTGCAGACTTGGAGGTAAAATACGTTGCACCGATCACAATTCATTGTGATAACACTAGTGCCATCAGTGTGTCCAAGAATCATGTATTCCACTCCAAGACCAAGCATATTCCCATAAAATACCATTTTTTGAGAGAGCAGGTCACCAATCAGATTGTTCAGGTCCATTACATTCCAACCACATAACAAATTGCAGACATCTTTACTAAACCCCTAGCCAAGACACCATTTGAACATCTCCGACAGAAGTTGGGTGTCATCCCGTCTAACACCTAAGAGAGTCCATCCTATTAGGGGGAGTTTGTATTGATTGAATATCTGATACCCCCAAAAAATACTGCAACAGCTCAGGGGGAGTGTCTTTTCTTTGACATTGATGTCAAAGGGGGAGAAAAGAGTCTAGGTGCCTTTGTTTCCATCAATGCCAAAGGGGGGGATTGTTGGCATGTTTTACATGCAGCGTATTCTTGTCATTGAGGGAAAGTACAACAATGACGATTTCTTAAGTACAGGAAGAATGTGCCAGGCAGACACCAGAAGTATTTTGGGAAGACGCAGCAGAGAAAGATCGATAAGATCAGAAGAGGTAGTGCAGAGTATGCATGTTTGTCATTGATGGAAAAGATCACGACCAATAGCGTAGGGATAATGGCATGACAATGGAAAGTTCAACAAGTGATCGTTGGATCCCATTCAGAAGCGTAAACTCCAGGAGTCAAGGAAGAAACTCAGGGCATGAAATCGCGAAATGGAAAACCACTCCATTTCAGAGTTTCAAATACCGGGAGTTGGAGGAGTCAAGAGTCAAGACTCTTCATCATAAGAGTCCCGAAGTTGCGAAATGTGAAACACCGAAATCCCAAAATAGGCACATCAACAAAGACTCCAGTTTCGGATATCAGGAGTTGGAGGTGTATCAGAAGATAAACTTTGTTTCAGATGACGAGAGTTGGAAGTGTCGAAACACTTCATCACATAAATGTCGAAATGTCACAATACAAAATGCCGAAATACCGGATAGTTGATCGGACTCCATTTCGGAGTTCCAGATACTAGGAGTTGGAGTGTCAAAACACTTCACCACATGAATGCCGAAATGTCGAAATGTCGAAATGAAAAAAACACCTTTTGGTGTAAGTTTTGGATACCAGGAGTGGAGTGTCGAAACACTTCACCACAGGAATGTTGAAATGCCGAAATGCCAAAATGCGAAAAACACCTTTTGGTGTAAGTTCCAAATACCGGGAGTTGGAGTGTCGAAACACTTCACCACAGGAATGTCGAAATGCCGAAATACGAAAAACATCTTTTGGTGTAGGATGTGGTCACCGTCAGTGGTCATGTGAGAGGGAGGAGCTAGCACCAAGTTAAGCTCCTTTTCGGTGATCGTAACATGAAGAGTCGAGACTGTTCACCAAAGGAATGTCGAAATGCCAACATGCCAAAATGCGAAATGCATGTTCAGAATTGGCCCCTGGTCATAACCTATGGTCACATTGATGAAGGATCAAGGGAGGAGCTAGCAAAAATCTAATATCCATTTCAGAGATCGTGACTTGGAGAGTCGAGATGCTTCACAATAGGAATTGTCAAAATGCGAATCGCGAAAGCGGATTCTGAACAGGCATGTGGTCACCGCCTAAGGCCACATGTGAAAGGAAAGGTGAAAGGTGCCAAAGGCATAATACTCAAGAGGTTCACAGTGTAACTACCAAAAACCACTGATTGTTTCTGCACAGAAAAATCAAAGAGGCCTCACTGTGATTGCCAGAGGAGCTGAAGAGTCTCAAGGCATATGACAGTGGAATGAAGACTGTTAATAGAGGCGATTGATAGATGGAAGAGCATTGAAGTTTGTAACTACAATAGAGAGGATGAGCTCAACTATGATAGAGAAGACAAAGAGTCTCGACTGCTAGACAGACTAAGGAATCTTAGCATAACACCCAATGATGATGAATGCATAGGTATAACCACCATAGAAGCTGAGGAATTGCCATGATGATCAAGAAGAGGACTCGGCAGGAGGAGAACATGCAGAACAGAGAGAGTGGGTTCATGCTCGAGGGAGTGAAGCAGTGGAAATGTGGAGTGGCAGTGAATATCCCAATGTGGAGAACAATGGCATCGGGTAGAGCATGCAGAAGTATTACACATATAGCATGCACAAGGTGCACAGAGACTATAAGAATGCAGAAAAAAAAAGAGATGGGTGTTGTTGTTGAGAGTGATTCATGCGTGTAGAAGGAGGCAGTGTGCAGCAGCTGAAATACACAGAAGAGGAATGGTTCATTGAATGGACATGGCACAAAGATCATAAAAGGTAGAAGAACAAAAAGTGCAACGAAGGTGTGCAGGAAGACAGTGAGGCAGACAAAGCAGGGCAGTGTAGCAGAACAGTGATGAGACTGGTAAGCCATTGATGAACATTATATCATTGTAATAAGTTTCAGTAGCAAATATTCATATTCCAAGGTGGTAGGGAGGTGCTAGGGAGGACTTTTTTCCTCAGAGGTTCAATTGGGTGCTTGAACCTAGGGAGTTGTAGCTTCCATCTAGTTGTAGCCAGAGAAGCCAGAGTGGCAGGGTGATGCAAGGGAGAACTATTGTTCTATGTTTTACAAGTTGGTGTCTGTGTGACTGGAAGTTGGTGCTTCCATCCAGTTGGTGCTGGAACACTTAGGGAGTTGTTTCTTCCTTCTAGTGGGTGCTAGAGAAACCAGGGATTTGGTGCTTCCTTCTAGTGGGTGCTAGAGAAACACAGGGAGTTGGTGCTTCCTTCTAGTTGGTGCTAGAGAAAACAGAGAGTTGGTTCTCTCAGCAAGTTGCATCTTGCAAAATAGAGGTTGTAGCCTCACAATGAGTTGGATCTCATATGTATGATAATGTATAGAATGTAAAGATTACTTATCATACCAAGAAGAAGAGGTTTTTACCCTTTATGGGTTTCCTTAGGAAATATCTATCTCTATATATTTCATATGTGTGACTGATGTCGAATGTTCTATTGCTTACCTCCCTGCATTATTGTTATTGTCATTAAGTGCTCTAGAAAGAGTTTAAAATAAGCATAATTGTTTAAGCACAGTAACAACTGATTCACCC
>ML776984.1:113380-179467 GCA_009831015.1 Picea engelmannii
ACAACTATAATCCATATTGCAGCAACTGGAAGCCATATTGCAGCAACTAAAAAACATGTTTCAACAACTGGAAAATATGTTGCAGCAACACAAAACCATGTTGCAACAATAGCACGATAAAAATGATGGTGTCACAGAAACAACCAGAGGGGTGTTGCAACAACGTTCTAGTATTTCAACAACCCTTTTGCAGTAATTATGACATTTTCCCTAGAACAATATATTAGCACTCTTTCATTAGTGAGCATAAAAGGTCAGCTTTCCCTTAATTACACTAGAAAAAAACACTTGAAATGACATAAGTTTTGAGGAAACGTACCTAAGGAAAAATATGTCGTTATACTCAAAATCAGGCTGGAAGGATGGAAAAACGTGGCATAAAATGGTAAGGTAAAGGTATGAAAAGGATCTTGTTTCAGATGTTGTCAATCTCTCCCACAAAATTTCCAGTGTTTATCACTCTTCTTACTTTCTTATTTTGGTCCTTTGTCGCCATTGGGAGTAGAAGATAGATGAGAGGGTTTGGAAACCTTGTTTTCCTTGTTGTTGTGAGGAATTTTCCTCTTTGGATGCTTAGATTTATCTTTCTATTGGGTCACTAAAGATTTTTTAAATGTACCTATAATGATGATCAGTCCAAGATGGAAGATATTATATTTCTCTCTAATCAAAGGATCATAAAAGGACTAAAGAAAGGGTTTTTTGTATGAATCCCCTAGAGATTCTCTAGTGGAATAAAAGGTATATACAAAAACAAAATATGCACTACCAAGATTAGTAAAAATAACATATATATGTCATTCATCCTTCATATCTATTTTACAATCTTCAAGTAAAATTGTAGTTGTTTTAACTTTGATAAATAATATTCAATGCAATGGAAATAATTAGGGATTAAAGTCATTATTTAATTTTCAACTTGTTGGGATTGAATCACATTGTGTTTACAAAATACCTTTTCCATATTATTCCAAGCCCCATCCGGGTCATCAAATCCTTGAAGATGAAGCCATAAATCATGAGAGATGGAAATTTCAATTAATCCACATGATTCATCATTCTTAATATCTCATATGTATTGTTTTAAACATCAATGGGGACTATTTATTTTCCCAAGGTAATTCAATACATTCATTTACTTCATAGCACATCCTTGTAATATCCTCAAATTTTAGAAAATTAAATTCTATGTTGAATTTTGAAAGAAATTTCCGTTTTTGGAAAATTTGGATTTGGAAATTATTTTCCATTTATGGAAAATACGAATTTGGAATTTTGGATTATGTAATTAATTATTTGATGATTGTTGGGAAAATATTTGACTTTTCCAACTTGCCTCTTTTATTGGACACGTGTATGAGATTTTTTTTTAATTAATTTAATGCTGCAAGACAAATGGAACAACAAGGTTAAAAATAGTTGACCATGACTCCATGAGTGGGGAACATGTTTGAGTTACCTCAGGGATTATTTTCACAAGTGGAAGAAATTGAATTTGACCACTAGTAGCCCCTAAAAATAAGGGATTTGTAAAGCTGCAAATTTCCCCAAGGAGGGAAAGAAATGAAAGACCTAGGAACAAGAATATATACAACATATGTAGGAGGCAAGATGTTGCTTAGTATGTTGGAGGACTGAGAATTGGTTGTTTTTATGAGCACTTAGAGTGTTAGGAAAGGAATATTATTATATGTTGTTGGTGACTATAGCTGAGGAGGATAATTCAGTTTCTCCCTTATGGACTCATGGTCAGGCTAGGGGGTGATCGGGACAAGTCATTATGGTTGTTATGTTCTACGGTTGGGTGGAATGTGGTTGTTCCTTTTGTTATCTAGCATCAATTTATTCAAATATGTATCTTAGTCATGAATTTCATTATTTATGTTATATCTATGGTTTTTATCTATTAGGAATATGTTTGGACTTATATACACATAATTGAAATCTGTTTAAAGAGACTGTATAGCCATGATGGCTTGCTACCAATATATTGATATTGGTAATAATGTTTCTCTAAAATATGATTGTTGTATATCTATTTGAATATATATATATATATATATATATATATAGGAATTCATAGATAAATAAATAACAAGCTATATTTATAAAGATCTGCATTTTGATTATTGTTTGAATCTGTAGATAATCAATTATTACAGAAAAATAAATAAAATTAGACTGTACTAGTATTGCATTACTATCATGGTGAGAAAGGTGCAAAGAATAAAAGTCCACGTACATTCGTTATTTACATATATTACCCTAGAAAGATATATGATACAATATACCTCATATTGTCTTGCAAAAGTAACTACTGCAGTGAATAGGTCGTTATCCAAACATTACAGTTGCAGTACCATAAGACCCAAAATTTTCACAACCATTTGTGTTTTCAAGACAAAACTCCCTATCTAACTGAAACAGAAATATAAACGGACTACATAAAATTGTCCGCGTATTTTCACAACGACTGGTGGAACAATATGGAACCCAAATACCTTTTGTGGACAGGATGAGTGCTTCCCAAACCTGTAATAGCAAATAAAATGTTTTAGTAGATTATTGCAGTATGAAATTACTAAATATGCGACAAAGTAAAGAATTAAATTACTTAACTTGGGTTTCGATGCTGAAAGGAGCATCCTCAAAAAATTTCAAAGCCACCAATCCAAGACAGAGAAGGGAAGTGGGTGTGTTGTTCACCTGATGGGTTCCCTCGCAAGAAAAATAGGGACCCATCATTAGTGCATATACTGGTGAAATAATTAACAATGTTGCAACAGAAAAAACATAAACAAGTATATCCTACAGATTACATTTAGACAAAGTAAAGAGTCGACAAAGAAATAGAGTTACCACAAAAGACATTAAGTGAGATTATAATAACCAACAATCATTACTTGGGAAGGAGTAATTTTAACTATTGATAAAATCCTGAAGCCACTGTGGAAGCTTTAATCATAGTTACGTTATACATAGGGATAATTTCTAAACAAATATACCTTATACACAGACAGAGAATTAATATTGATATTTTGGATAATCATATAACTATGCAATTAAAGAAACATTGAGTCAAAAATTACCACAACGATGCGAGGAGGCGTTCTTAGTATAGAAGGATTGATTAATGTTTATTAAAATAAACACCAAACTAAATCTGGGTTTTAAATAATAAAAAGTATCATGTAGGGTTCGAAAAAAGTGGTGAAGGCACTTAGGATATTCAAGAATTGTGTATGGTGTGTACCCAAATCCGTCAAGTTATTATTCCAGACCGCAATTGTGATGGAGTTATGGCATGATACTCCTCAGAGAGGATTATGTTTTTTAAGAATAGTCAAACCTTGTGTAAGGAGGTGTGGTATACCTATTCAAAAGATTAAGGGTTTCCTCTAAAATCACAGTGTGCAGAGCAAACGAGTAACTGGTAATAAAACTCAAGTATGCAAAGATTTAAATAAAGCACGACCAGATCTAAAGGCATAAGAAAATGCTACCTGAATACGACCTGACTTACGTCACACGATAAAAAGGATTTAACATTTTCGATTAAAATCCCTCTTACACAGAATGAAATCCCATAAAATAGATGGAATATAAAGAAGAACAGTTAACACACAACTTTCCACAGAGAAGAGTAATATACAAACAATGATAAAATGAACATGCACTCGACATAGAGAGAGGGATATTTTTTAAGAAATACATGGCATAAACAGAGAAACAAAATGCATGCGTGATACATAGATAGAGATGAAAACCAGAAAGAGTATATTTTCTAGATAGTGAAGCGCAACGCATGCACCCAGCGTAGACAGAGAGATATCCCATAAAAATACATAGACAGGGAATAGTTACTACAGTGGGTGAAATATCCAAACTATAGTGCATCACTGTAAATTCATCATTGAGGGGATACAAAATAGAAATGAAGGATTGACATAAAATATGCCTGAGACATAATAAATGGAGTCATGCAAACTATTGTTTGGAAAAAAAAAAAACATTTTACACAGAAAACATTACTTCAAATCTATTTTAAAACACCACTATACATTAATGATAATCCTGTAAAGAATAAGATGTTCAGAGGGAATGCTTACCATGGAATACCCGAGGGAGAAATGAAATAGTCGTTTCCTCAGACCTGAACAAGTTAACCATAGTGAAATTGTTATCTTTCTACCATAGAGTCGAACCAGTACCAATGTAGAAATGCTACTAATTGCCACAGAGTCGAACCAGTTAACAACACAACATTGTCACCTTGCTACTACAGAGCAAGAGCCGAGTAAGGTTATGCTCATAACACCATCACCTTGATACTACAGAGCAAGGGTTGAGTAAGGCTACCCTTGCAACACCATCACCTTGCTACTATAGAGAAAGAGTAGAATAAGGTTACCCTCGCGACATCGTTACCCTGTTACTATAGAGCTGGGAAAATCACATCGGTAAAACGCATAGAGTGACAAAACCATGTGGAATGACCATGAAGGAAAGGGAACTTCGTCCCTCACCTTTTCGGGAAGGTCAAATAGCATGCTACCATGTGAAGCCAGCTTAAGTGGCGAGCCAGGAGTGGGGTTTTCCCTACAACGTCAGACCAGAAGGATTAATAGTGGCCTAACACCATTAATGGAAATTGAAAGTTTAATAAACTAAGTTTAGGTTCAGACCATCCTAAAACCACCAGCTTAAATTGTCCTTGACTTCCATAAAGGTTGAACCTTAACTATAATGTGAACCAGTGGGGACACGTTAGGGACATAACTGTATAGTTATGTGGATCGTAAGCCCTTTTATCAGATGAAGTTGTCATGGGTCAATTTTCCCCTTAAGTTTAAATTTTTTATCCTTTAGTATTTTTAGGTTTGTTTTTTCATTATCTACTTATGAATTTCTTAGATTAGCTCAAATAAATTAAAGGATGGAGCTTGGCTCACATTTTTGACCGACATCTATGGTTTGTACCCTTGGTTAATTTCCTAACGTTTATACCCTTGACTCATAACATGATTTGATAGCTATCATTACCATCCCCATGACACCACAAGCATGACAGGTCACTACCTCCATTCATATGCTTGAACCTCTCCATGATTCCCCTTTACCCATTAGGGATTCAAATCAAATCTTTTAAAGTACGCTACCAACTCACTAGTTGTTTTCATAGAGCATATTTTGTACACTCTCCCTCTTTACCATCATTTGCAATTATGAAGCTCATGTCATGCCCTTTCATTGTTTTCAACATCCTTTTTCTCAAAAGGAATAATCATGATTTAGTCATTAAAGAATTATAATTGTTTACCAAAGTTTAAAATCCTGCTCCTAGTTCGACGCTACAGAAACTCCTAGTCCAGAAAACACTGCGGATTATGCTATAGACTGGTTGAAAAAGGTGAATTGAAGACTGATATGGTTGTGAGAAACTCCATTCTTTCTGAAGATCATCAATAATCAAGCTACGGTGTCCAATTACTTTTTGAACCATCTGAACTCTCTTGAAGATCATATAAGATTCTCTTTAAACTTTTCGTAGCACCTAGTGCTGCAAATTGTGGTTTCTTCCACCTACCAACCCCTTTACCTCTATTGTCATAGATTCCTTTTCCATCTGCATATATTCATCCTCCTCCACTGAAATTGAATCATTTTTCTACAAGAGCTATTATGCCTATTTATCTCTTGGCTCTTGTTGTGAATGTTACACTACAAAAACCACTACAAAATTGTGCTACAAATCCTCTGTTCCAGTGCTGCAAATTGTGTCAACCCAGTGTCATCATCCCTGCCTAATTTTTAAGAATTATCATTTTCCCTTCATCGTGTCATTCTATATTTTCATCTCAAATTTTGTTTGCATTGAAGAGTTTATGAGCCTTTTCCTTTAGAATGATGATCACCCTTTATGGTGACTTTATGTTAGCTTAAAACTTGACAGTGCGGCCTCCTTGCATAGAATTTATCTGAAGATATTTTCCTCCTTTTCTAAGCCATCAAACTGTTCTCTGATTAGTTCATAAGTCAATTGGAGGAAAGCCCTAAAATCCCAAATAAGG
The DNA here is from genome assembly GCA_009831015.1 of Picea engelmannii. NCBI lineage: Eukaryota > Viridiplantae > Streptophyta > Pinopsida > Pinales > Pinaceae > Picea > Picea engelmannii. The sequence goes on from ML776984.1 coordinate 119,452, forward strand.
ACCACCTTTCAAAAAAGTTAAAGAATTTTATCCTTGTTTGGTTTCCTATACCTCTCATAACCTTGCAGTGTTTGGTCTCCTTCTTCTATGAATGGATACACCCCAACAAAATAAATATTACAAGGGTGGGAGTGTATTCAAGACTGAGCCTTCTGATATGAACTTGTTTGATGAAAAACCTCTTATCAGGGAGGTCTTCCAAAGGGTTGGTTTCCTAAATTTCTATCAGAATATGCAGAGGGGACACATGGAGGTAGCTAGGGAATTTTCTTTAAACTTTGATTGCACTAAGACCAAGGTAGGAACCCTTTAGCTGGAAGTATCCATGGAAACCATTGCATCAGATACTGAGATACCCAACACTGGTGAAAGGTGGTTCAAATCTATGACTCTCAATGCATCCTTTTCTAAATATTTCCTCAAGCGAGAACATCAAAAATATAATTATTCTAAGGGAGTGCCTAGGAGCCACTTGGTTGAGGGTTTTGACAAAATGTTGTAAGTAATCAAAAGGTATTGTACATGTGAAGGAAGATTCAACATGATGTACCAATATCACATTAGGATTTTTCTACACTTCACAGACAAGGATTTGATGAACATCCATTTCTATCTGTTTAGGAGTATGGGAGAAATGGTTGATAGGGTCCAAGACAAGTCCAAGGCTATGGACACCAGTGTTTTCCACTCGGGTTGATCAAAATGATTGTAATGGAAGAATTGAAGAAAATAAATCTCACTTGGGAGAAATTCATTGTCTCTGCTAATCTGTAGCTAGATGTAGTCCCTACCCCTCAATCCAGGGTGAAAATCTCTTTGCCTAGTAGTGTTTCCCAAGCAGAAACAAGAAAAAAGAGAAAGGGAAAACACATTTCCCAAGAAAAATAATTTCCTAAGGAAGTTGAAGAAGAAGAAAGAGAATCCCATCACTGATGCAGGAGCATCGCTCCAAGCCAGCTAGCTAGCACATCAAGCGTGCATTTAATGGAAGGAGAGAGGCGCATCCCTCTCATTTTTCAAAATTTGAAAAATGTATTAAATGTTTGTAAGGCCGGTAGAGTCGAAGCCATGCCTTCGAGCATGTTGTAGTTGGTGTCTCCTTAATGGATGATAGGTTTATGGGGATCTAGATCCAATTTAGATTAGATGGCCCATTCAATGTAATTGAATGTAAATTAATGAGAGTTGGTGAGATGGAGGGAAAAGCTCGAGGAGCCCCTCTTTGTAAAAATATCTTCTTTGTATCTAGATTTAGTTCGGGAAGAGAAGAACAAAGAATAGGTTAGAGAGGAGAGGAAGTCGTGACTTTGTTATAGTCTAAGATCACATTGTAAAGAGGCATTTCATATTAATACAATCATAGAAGTTTTTCCTGCATGTTGTTGTTCATGTGTTTGTGAGTTCATGAATGAATGTCTCTATGTTTTGATGTTATGCTATGGATGTATGTGTTGTTTACATTTGTAGGTTATAGACAGGAGTCATTGTCTGTTGAGTTCTTTGATTTCAGGTTTGGGTTCTTTGTGGCTTCATGCAAGAGTGCATGACAAAGTACTGCGGTCTCTGTAAGCTAGTGCAAGGGGTGCACTTATGAATTCTGCGGAATTTCAGGCAAAGATGTGCCAGGAGGGTGGACCAGAGGAAGTCATTAACTCAAGGAGGAAGCCTCAAGGTTGTTGAACACCTTGAAGGAGAAACTATGTAAAGGGAGGCATAGAGAAGAAACAAAATGACTGAAGGTTATTTAGAGATCTGCCAAGAGGGCATCGAATGAGTGCAAGGAGTGCATAGGAGGAACTATGTTTCGAGTTCAGGGAAGACAGAACGTCTGAATTTCTATGAATCTCTGCTAAGAGGGCATTGAGTCATTGCATAGAGTGTACAGAAGGACTCTTTTCAAGTTCTGTTGGGAAGAGAAGTGTCAAGGAGAGACACTCACAGAGTTATTGAATACTCTATTAAGCTCATCAAGGAGGGCTTGAGAAGAAGGTCATCAGGAAGACACCTGATTTCCCTTTGAGGACATAGAAGGGTGAGTCCCCTAGAGGCTCGGGTAAATAAAGATTAGGATAGATAGTATAGTTGTGTGCAGGGACCCTACAAGGAGTGCGGAGGTCGTGAAACCCTTTTAGGTTTCAGAGTGAACAAAGCTCAGGAGGGATAGCATTCCTAGAATGTAGGCGATATCCAAAGGAATTGAGCTCATAGAAGAAGCAAAGGTTGAGGCCTTTGAAACTTCAAAAAATATTCCAAGGGAAAGGAAGAAAGCCATGCTCAAGGTAGGGCACAGTTTTCGTTAGATCAGCTGGAGAGGCGAGATCTGGACTATTGAGTTTCACGTCCAGACAATAGGAGGAGAGAGCACAAGGAAGAGAAATAGATCTGGGCCATCAAATCTAGTGCACACAATCGATAGTCATGGGATCCGGAGGAAGGCACATGGAGTTTAACCTTTGGGAGGTCACACAGGAGAAGAGTTGAAATAGACGGCGGGAACACTTCATGGAGAAGTGCCGAAAATATCATGGGCCATCGGATCTCACAGATCTGTGAGGAGGTTAAGGCTGAGTGCCTTTTAGCATTTTGGAATTTTGACATTTCGGGGTTCGGTTGTTCGGCAATCCCAATGACAAGGAGCTAGGGAACTTTGCATTGAAAACCCCAAAGTTGTGAAACATGACATGTTCTTGGACCAGGGCATGTTCATGGAGGAAGCAGTCACATGGACCTAGGTTTGGTCAGGGGTTAACCGCGTTGAGCCCATTTCGACATTTCAACATTTCAGATTCTGGGGTTTGGAGTGGCAAGTGATTTTGGAATCACTACATTGTGAACTCGTGGTTCATGGAACTCCGAAGGATCTAGATCGTTTGATCCAACTCATCAAGATCCATTGGATCTCGTGTGTAAATTCCCATATCGGAATTCAGCGATTGGAGTGATGAGTGATTTTGGAGTCCCTGCATCATGAACTACCGGTTCGCGAAATGCCGAAAAAGATTTGAGCCATTTCAAGAATTCAGGGATTCGGACACTGGGGATTTGATAAGGAAAGGAGTGAAGGAGCCAAATCCCATTAAACCCTTTTTGACATTCTGGGACCCGGGTGTTTGAGAGGCCAGGAGTCGGGAGACGTGGAGTCCCGACTCGCGATATCGAAAAATCCCGAAAGCATTCAGAGGAATAGCACCCCTTTTTGGCATTTCGGCACTTCAGGGTTCAGAAAGTGGAGGAGCTAGTGGTTTGGGTCACTGCATTTCAAACTCCCGGTTATCAAAATTTCGATACATCCAGGACCATTAGGTCGAGGGAGAACTCTATTTTGGGTTTAGTGAGAAGGAGGTGAAGATTCATGCCTAGTGCACGTTGTGCAGGTGGGGTTTTCATGGAAGGACCTATGGATCAAATTCGTGGGGTTCTAGTGAGGGCCCGAAAGAACTATTTTAGTTCTGTAGATTTGAAGAAGAACGATCCTATGCATATCGCGACCCGAGGGTTGGGGGTCTGCATCAAGTGGTATCAGAGCTTGATTTTGTCTGTATATTGCAGGCCGAGGAAGCTAGAGGAAAAGGAAGACAGAGTGTTGAAGCTCTGTGATGATTGTTGCAAGGTGCACAACAGTCAATAGACAGTTAGGAGGACTATAGGAAAGGCTGGAAGCACTCACGGTTGTAGAGTGATTGTAATGTTCCCAAGGCCAAGCCCAGTTGTAAATCATGTTTACGAAATGAGTTGTAAAAATGTTTTATAGGCTGGTGAGCCAAGTTTATATAAGCTGGTGGGATTATGTGATTGTTAGGCCAGAGACCCTAAGGGTTGAAGGCCAAGAGCCTGATTTTGCACATGTATCAATGCAGAAAATTAATAAAATATAAACACTGCCGCATGCAGACCGACCATGATGAATGAGTGATGGGGGTCTAAGCTTCTAGAGAGTGGGCAAGAGATTAGGAGATGGAAGGTGGGAAGAGAGGCTAAGTGTTGAGCCTAGGGGCTTAAGTCCTTGGGAATAATATTTTAATATTATTACAGAAAGACCATGTGAATTATATGTTTTATCCTAAGTTCTTTTTGGAATGACAAGTGACTTCCAAATGGGGAGGAATGCATGTTGATGGAAGGCATGCAGTTTCATGGGTGACAAGTGTCAACCCAATCCCATGCAAATAAAATGGTTGAGATGAGTCATGGTGGGGGTCCTCCTCCATTCTACCTGACCGTCTGAGCGTGAACTAGTCCGACCTCTGCAGGATACCTCGTACATATTTTGAACCATACATCCCCTAAACCAGAAGCCTATGTTGATTTTGGGAAAAAAAGTCTGTGTTTGTTCTGGAAAGTCGGTACACCCCTTCTCTATTCTAAACCGTGGAGTCTAAATCGACCACTGCGTGGACAACTTGTCATGCATCCCTGAGAATCCAGAGTGTGAGTCTATCCCATGTAGCCAGATTGAGAAAATGAAAGTGTCCCATCCATGCTAAGCCTGGTTATGTTGTTGCACCTGTCTGTAGTTGTCTTGGGGTGTTCGTGTCTGGATTCCCGTTGGTTGTGGTGGATGTGTAGTGTCTGATCCTATGTAGCTTGTTGGCTAGTTTGTACAACACTCTCTCCAGGTGATAGAGGTGGTTGAAGTCAGAAGAATAGGTTGTTGGTCCTGTGAGTGACTCTCTCCGGTTGAGAGAGTGTGCAAAGGATGGAGAGAACTCCTGGAAGGAACCCTGTAGCTGCCACAGAGCTCGGAGACTTCCAGTCTGGTCTGTTGCTGAAATGCAAGGCAAGGGAGGTTAGCAGTTGAAGGACTATCTAGGTGACAAAGAAGGTGTATACTCCTCTGGGTGGAACAGGCATGTGGGGAAGGAGAGTCTGTGGGTAATGGGCATAAGTGGTTCCTGGGAGAGAATCCTTCCTTGTGACTGTGTGTTTTCTCTGTAACTTCAGCCTAGCCTAGGATTCCTTGCCTTGGGGGTGGAGATTAGTCCCAGCTCGGGGGTGACCCACTACTGAGCTTGATGAGCAGTGCGGTCTAAGGCTGGGAGGTTCATGGAAGGCCTGAGCCTGGTTGGTGGATGTACCACCGTTTCAAGATAAGTACCAGATGATGTTTTAATTACTTTTCTGCATGTCTGTGTAGTTATATTTATCATGTATTCTACTATGCATATGAATTAATGTTAAATCCATTGATTATTTATATTAGCAGTATTTCTTATGGCTACTCTGAGTTTTAAATGTGTTTCATTTTCTTAAATGCATGTCTTATATATATAGAGTTAAGTATAAGATTGTTATTCTGCGAAGTAGCGCTTACCCAGCCCAGAACGGGGGTGTTATAGTTTGGTATCAAAGCCAAGGTTTTGATGTTGAGCCTAGATGGGCTAGTTGAGTGGTCTTTGGACCAAGGATTAGAGGAGAAATTGTGTCTGGAGGACCAATTTTAGATCTTTGAATGCTCCTGAGTGTCAAGGAGTTACATGACCAAGTTACCAAGCTCAGGAGGTGTATCGGTGTTATGAAACCGTAGCCAGGGTGGCATCTGGCCATAGGGAGAGAGGACTCCACACCAGAAGTGTTGGAGCCATAGGATCTGTTCGGGGAAAAGGAGAACCCTCGTGACCGCCAAATCTAGAAAACATGTGCAGGGTTTAAAAATCATTTCGAGTTGCACAGGAACGTGGAAATCGTGATACGTGAAATCCTGAATTCATCGAGACCATCCATCGGGGGGACACGTGGCTACCAGATGACATTTCAGCACCCGAGAAACTAAAGGGGAAGAACCTTGTTTTCACATGTCACGAAATAGTGAAACCCAAAATTCCGAAATGATATACACTGTAGATCGTAAGAGAGGAACTTGACAGTTGGATCAAGTGGAAGAGTAGACAGTAATTTCAGAATTTTGACAAATGAAAGTTTGAGATGTGTGGATGCACAAACTCCCAATGCCCGAATCCCTGAAACGCCGAAAAGATCTGCGTCATAGATCTAAGGGAAGTCTAACCATTGGATTTCCTTGGAATGGACATGGACACATGGGTGTGCACCATGTGCCAGTGAGTCAAGAAGACAAGAGAGAATGGTGGGACCCGATGATGTCACCGAAGGTGACGTGGACACTCCTGAACGTACCATGCGCCACCGTGGTTAAGGGCGACAACTATGCTGTGGGCCCAGAGAGTAAAGTAAATCAGAATTTCAAAATTCAAGAGTTGGAGTGACATGGAGTTGGGAGTCACTACATCGTGAAATCCCGGGTACTGAAGACCCGAAAACTCGAAGTGTCGAGTCCCAAAATCCCTGGCAGGGTTGGCAACAACTGTGCTGTGGACCCAAGGGAAGAGAGGTTGGAAGTTCGGGAGTTGGGAGTTGAAGAGGGAAGCGAGTGCGAGAACCTCTGGGGACCAAAAACTCCGAAACCCGAAACACCGAAGTTCCGAAATCCTGAAATTTTTTAAGGACATAAGAACTGTCGAGGATTTAACTGTTGGATCCTCACAAACAAAAACCCCGAAAACCAAAGTCCCGAAGTCCCAAAAATTTGCAGAGCCAAGAAGGGCTCAGAAAACTTAGTTAATTTGAAATGTTTTCTTATTCACGTTGGTTAATGAATGTTGTGGTTTTTATTAAGGGTTAAGGCCTGACAAACTCCAGTTGACTGCACGTTGTGTGTGCAGAGTTCAATGGGTGTCAGGACAACTGAGTATATAAATGGAAGAGGTACAGATTGCCTCCAAAATAGAGGATAAAAGGGTAGGAAGAGATGTCAACTTGGGAATTGAAGGATCAAACTCTAATGGGCACGGAAAATAGATGGATAAGGAAGGACATATGATGAAACTCATTGAAAAATTGCAGAAAGATGCCCAGGCTCACCGAGCTGATAGCCGAAAGCTCATGAAAGTCAGGGATAGGCAGGGTGAATTCAACTTAAAGATGTTGAAGAGCCTGGAAAGAATAGAAAGGAAATTGAAAAAGGAGAGTGACACAATCAAGACAGAGAGTTGCAGGACCCCTGAGAGGAAAAGAATATTGAGGAGTGGTAGCAGACATCATCGTCGCTCCCCAAAGCATTCCAGTAGAGAGGCACACAGTAGTTCAAGCCCGTCCCCTACCAGAAAACACCAAAGATCTTGAGTGGATGAATTGAAGGGAGAGATGAACAAGATCGAGCCTCCAACGTTCAATGGAGAACATAAGAAGGAGGAAGATGTCGAAACCTGGTTGCTTGGCATGAGGAAATATTTCCAACTGCAAAATTATTCCTCTCATGCAGAAGGAAGAATTGTGATGTATCAATTGAAAGGAAAAGCATCCATGTGGTGGGATCAGTTTGTGCAGGTGCAACACATCAGAGAGAAAGATGTCACTTGGAAGGAGTTCAAGTGGTATTTCAAGAAGAAATACCTGACTAAAAGATACTATGACAGAAAGATGAAGGATTTCTTTGAACTCAAGATAGGCAGCATGACCATTGATGAATACAAACGAAGATTTTTGGAACTACTGAAGTATGCTCCATTCATCAAAGATGAGGTTGTCAAGATTCAAAGATATCTAAGTGGACTTCCACCTTCCATTAGTGACAAAATCCAGTATGATGATCCCAAGACTATGGAAGAAACAATAACAAGGGAAAAATGCTTGTATGAACAACAAAGATAAAGGCCTACTTTTTAGAAGGCTTGGGATGATCAGAAGAAGTTCAGGAAAGAGAAGAGGATGAAGGGAAACAAGCCTCCCTTTTTTAGAAACAGTCCTCAGGGAGAGCCATCCTTTAGGCAGCCCAGGAAGGCTGAAGTGGATGAACAAATGCCTAGATCACCACCTATGGAGTGTTGGGGCTGTAAAGGAAATCATAGGTACCAAGACTGCCCCCACAAAAAAGATAAAATGAGTACTGTCCACAATGTTCATCAAGCTAAAATAGTGCAGGATATGGGGAACATAATGCCAAGGATCTATGCAGCCCTAGACAACAAGCAAGTAGAATTTTAGTTGCACACGATTGAAGTGGAAGGTATGACTGACAACCAACCATTTATTATTTTAATTGATTCAGGGGCTAGCCATAGTTATGTAGATCCTAGAGTGGTGGAAAGTTTTCATTTATCAAGAAGAAAACATGAAAAATCTTGGTTAGTGCAGTTGGCTATAGGAGCCAAGAGGAAAGTCACTGAGTTGGTTAAGTCCTATCCTATGGACATGAAGGGATTGAGCATAAATGATGAACTGAATATTCCTCCTTTAGGCTCTTATGATTTCTTAATTGGGATGGGCTGGTTGGACCAGCACCATGCCCTCCTAGACTGTCGTAATAAGAAATTTACATGCCTGGATGAGGAGGGGAATCGGAAAAAAGTCCAAGGAATTCCCAGAGTTGTGATTTTTAGAGAAATCTTAGCAATGCAGTTGAAAAAGTGCTACAGGAAAGGCTGTCAATTGTTTGCATTCTGTGTGGAGGAAGCATCCAGAGTCGAAGTCTCAAATATTGGAGACCATGCGGTACTAACAGAGTTTGGAGACGTATTTCAGGAGGTACCCAGACTACCTCCAAAAAGGGATATTGATTTATCTATAAATTTGATGCCTGGAGCAGCTCCAGTGTCAAAGGATCCATACAGGATGAGTACGCCAGAGCTGAAAGAGTTGCAATTGTATCTTCAAGAGCTTCTAAAGAAGGGGTATATACACCGAAGCATGTCGCCTTGCAGTGCCCCGGTCCAGTTCGTAAAAAATAAGGACGAAACTCTAAAATTGTGCATTGATTTCAGACAGTTAAACAAAGTAACTGTCAAGAACAAGTATCCTCTGCCGAGGATCGATGATCTTTCTGATCAGTTGAAAGGTGGGAATATATTTTCGAAGATAGATATAAGATCAGGATACCACCAAGTAAGAATAAAGGATGAAGACATCAGCAAGACTGCCTTTAGAAAAAGGTATGGTCATTATGAGTTCACAGTGGTGTCGTTTGGACTGTTAAATGCACCTGTTGTTTTTTTGTGCTTGTTGAATGGTGTATTCAGGGACTATCTAGACAAGTTTGTCGTAGTCTTCCTGGATGACATTTTGGTGTATTCCAAGTTAGAGGAAGAGAATGAACAACACCTGAGAATGGTGTTGCAAGTGTTGAGAGAACACCAACTATATGCCAAGTTGAGAAAATGCTCGTTTTATCAAAGGCAGATCCATTACTTGGGGCACATTATTTCACAAGAAGGGATCATTGTGCATCCTGAGAAGGTCGAGGTCATCCAAGAATGGTCAGCACCAAGGAATGTGGTAGAATTTATATCCTTTATGGGTCTAGCGGGCTATTACAGAAGATTTATAGTAGGGTTCTCAAAGTTAATTCATCCTATCACTTCCTTGCAAAGGAAGGATAAAAAGTTTCAGTGGACTGAAGAGTGTCAGAATAGTTTCCAGCGATTGAAGAAACTGTTAACCAACACTCCAATACTGAGGATTGCAAATCCAAATATGGATTTCGTGGTGTGCATAGATGCTTGCAAGGAAGGGTTGGGAGGAGTTCTGAGCCAAGATGGATTGTAATCTGTTATGAGTCCAGGAAGCTAAAAGAGCATGAAAATAATTATGCCACTCATGATTTGGAGCTGGCAGCAATTGTCCATGCTCTGAGGAAATGGAGACATTACCTCATGGGAAGGAGATTCAAATTGAGAACATACCACAATGGTCTAAAATATTCGTTTGATTAGTTGACTTTAAATGCTAGACAAAGTAGGTGGCTGGAGTTTCTGTGTGAATACGACTTTGATATCAAGCATATCAAGGGGAAGGAAAACAAGGTGGCTGATGCACTCAGTAGAAAAGTGCATGACTTACATGCTACAACCATTATCATGTACAAGACTGATATTAAGGATAGAATTTTGGAAGCTGCAAATGCAGATTTGTAGTACAGAGATTTGGTAGGAAAGCTACAATAGAGTGAAAGGCCACAGAAAAGGGAAAGTTACACCTTGGAAGCTGATGGATTACTTCTGTATAAAGACAGAGTGTATATACCCAATGTCCAGGAATTGAAACTTGTGATTCTAAAAGAAATGCATAACGTGACTTATGTTGGACACCCTGGATGTCAGAAGACTATGGCAGCAGTCAGGAGCCATTACTTTTGTCCAGGTATGAAGAGAGAGATCGTTGAATACATTCCCAGATGTATGGAGTGCCTAAAAGTTAAGGCTGAGCATAGGCACCCAGTGGGGTTGCTGCAGTCTTTGCCCATTCCTGAGTGGAAGTGGGAAGTGGTGACCATGGATTTTATTATAGGATTGCCCAGAACAAGCAAACAATATGATTCGATCATGGTTGTGGTGGACAATATTACAAAATCTTCCCATTTTATTCCACCGAAAACCACTCACAAGGCAGTAGATGTTGCTGATATCTTCTTAAAAGAGGTGGCACGCTTGCACGGAATTCCTAAAACGATTGTGTCTGACAGAGACCCGAAATTCATCTCGAATTTCTGGAAAGGATTGTTCAAAGGATTCGGAATGAATCTGAACTTTAGTACAACTTATCATCTTGAGTCTGATGGACAGATAGAGAGGGTGAATAGAGTAATAGAAGACATGTTGAGAGTGTATGTGATGGAAAAACCATCAAGATGGGAATACTACCTGCATTTGGTAGAATTCACCTACAATAATGGGTATCATGCATCGTTGAAGATGAGCCCATTTGAAGCACTTTATGGAAGAAAGTGCAACACTCCAGTGAGCTGGGATAATCCAACTGAAAGAGTAGTAGTTGGGCCAGAGTTTATCAAGGAGATTTAGGACCAAGTGATAAAAATTAAACAGAATTTGAAAGCTGCCCAAGACATGCAGAAAAGTTATGCTGATAAGAACAGAAACCACCGAGAATTCAAAGTGGGTGATCATGTTTTCCTGAAAGTGAAAACTAATAGGAGTTCCCTGAATCTGGGAAGTTGCGCCAAGTTGGCAACAAGATTTTGTGGGCCATTTGAAATCCTGGAAAGGATTGGGCTAGTTGCATACATGCTTGCATTACCTGCATCTATGACTGTACATAATGTGTTTCATGTTTCATTTCTTAAGAAATATATACCTGATGTGAATCATGTTATCGACTGGAATGTGATTTAGGTCAAACCAGAAGGTGTCCTGGAAGTGCATCCTGTGCACATATTGGATAGGAAAATAAAATAGCTCCAGAATCGAGCTATAAATCTTGTAAAGGTCCAATGGACCTAGTACGGTCTTGAGGACACAACATGGGAGCATGAATATGTTATGTGGGTAGAGTACCCTTATCCTTTTGAAAATTTTGAAAATCTTGTAGATGTTGTGTAAAGTTGCATTGAGGACAATGCAGAAATAAGGGGAGGGGGATTTTAATGTCCCCAAGGCTGAGCTCAGTTGTAAATCTTGTTTATGAAATGAGTTGTAAAAATGTTTTATAAGCTAGTGAGCTAGGTTTATATAATTTGGTGGGCTTATGTGATTGTTAGGCTAGAGAGCCTAAGGGTTGAAGTCCAAGAGCCTGATTTTGTACATGTATCAATGCAGAACATTAATAAAATATAAACACCGCCACTTGCAGACTGACCACGATGAATGAGTGATGGGGGACTAAGCTTCCATAGAGTGGGCAAGGGATTAGGGGTTGGAAGGTGGGAAGAGGGGATACGTGTTGAGCCTAGGGGCTAAGCCTATGGGCTTAAGTCCTTGGGAATAATATTTTAATATTATTCCAAAAAGACCATGTGAATTATATGTTTTATCCTAAGTTCTTTTTGGAATGACAAGTGACTTCCAAATGGGGAGGAATGCACGCTGATGGAAGGCATGCAGTTTCATGGGTGACAAGTGTCAACCCAATCCCATGCAAATAAAATGGCTGAGATGACCTGTGGTGGGGGTCCTCCATTCTACCCGACCGTCTGAGCGTGAACTAGTCTGACCTCTGCAGGAGACCTCATTCATCTTTTGAACCGTACATCCCCTGAACTAGAAGCCTGTGATGATTTGAGGAAAAAAAGTCTATGTTTGTTCTAGAAATCTGGTACACCCCTTCTCTATTATAAACCATGGAGTTTGAATCGACCCCTGTGTGGATAACTCATTATGAATCCCTGAGAATCCAGAGTGTGAGTCTATCTCATGTTTCCAGATTGAGAAAATGGAAGTGTCCTGTCCATGCTAAGCCTGGTTATGCTGTAGCACCTGTCTATAGCTTCCCTCAGGTGTTCATGTCTGGATTCCCGTTGATTTTGGTGGACGTGTAGTGTTTGATCCTATGTGTCTTGTTAGCCAGTTTGTACAACACTCTCTCCAGGTGAGAGAGGTGTTTGAAGTTGGAAGAACAGGTTGTTGCCCCTGTGAGTGACTCTCTCTGGGTGAGAGAGTGCGCAGAGGAAGGAGAGAACTCCTGGAAGGAACCCTGCAGCTGCCACAGGTCTCAGAGACTTCCGATCCAGTCTGTTGCTGAAACCCAAGGAAAGGGAGGTTAACAGCCGAAGGACTATCTAGGTGACATAGAAGGTGTATACTCTTGGGGTGGAACAGGCATGTGGGGAAGGAGAGTCTGTGGGCAGTGGGCATAAGTGGTTCCTGGGAGAGAATCCTTCCTTGTGACTGTGTGTTTTCCTTGTAACCTCAACCTAGCCTATGATTCCTTGCCTTGGGGGTGGATCTTAGTCCTAGCTCAGGCGTGACCCACTACTGAGCTTGATGAGCAGTGCAGTCTAAGACTGGGAGGTTCGTGGAAGGCCTGCGCTTGGTTGGTGGAAGTACCACTGTTTCAAGATAAGTACCAGAAGATATTTTAATTACTTTTCTGCATGTTTGTGTAGTTATATTTATCATGTATTCTGCTGTGCATATGAATTAATGTTAAATCCACTGATTATTTATAATAGCAGTAATTCTTATGGTTACTCTAAGTTTTAAATTTGTTTCATTTGATTAAATGCATGTCTTATATATATAGAGTTAAGTATGAGATTGTTATTGCGCAAAGTAGCGCCTGCCCGGCCTGGAACGAGGGCATTACAGTTTGGTATCAGAGTGTTATAGTATGAAAGAGTGTCACAGTGATAGCAACAAGTTTTCCAGGAGGGCAGAGAGGAACATGAAGATGGCTACTGAAGGCCATGGGTGTGGTCACAGGGAAGACCACAAGAAGAAGAAAAATCCAGATATGGATCTAGAACTCGCTAAGGTGAGGGAGAGAATGGAAGAGTGTGCACTGTGGGTGTAGCAGAATGCAAAGACACATTGGGTGTATGAATGACCTCTAAGGAGGAAAGTAAAGTGGACAGTTAAGAAATTGTTGGCCAGATGACATCAAAGGCTATTGAGGAGGTGGCTGAGGTATGTGAAAAGCCTTAGGGCCACATAGGAGATGGTTCGTGCCTATGACCCATATGCTGGGAGAAATCTCAATGATGATGAAGAGGAGAGATCGAGCAGAGATCTCATAGACTGCAAAGTGGGCAGAGATGGACTTTCAAATTGTCAGGTGGGAAATAGAAAGAGATCAAGTGAAGGTATCATATACTGCTAGGAGGGCGGTGTTGAAAGTTCAAATTGCCAGGAGGGCACTGAGATTTGATCGGTTGATCTCATAGACTGCCAGTTGGGTAGAGGAAGAGGAGAAACTCCATATTGCCAAGTGGGCAAGGGAGAGCAGATGAGGCCATGTGAGAATCTCATGAACTCAGAGGTGAGTTCATATCAGCGAGGAGAGATGATACAGGAATATCAGAAGAGCATTCTAATGATTGGGGGAATAGAGTTATTCCTTCCACATCGCCCAGCTGAGGTGAAAAATTGTGTTTCCAATGCAACAACAACAAAACGACAACCAGTTGTGACTGTCAGGGAGAAAGGAGAACTGAAGCAGACATCAAAATCTGCCCCAGCAGAAGAAGAGCATGCAAATAAGATGCTCACTCCATGGGAGATGGAGTTGGAGATGCTGGAGGATTGGTTGAACCATCCAGAGCCAGTAGATGACTGCCATGAGGAGAGCGTCATGCAGGTGATAACAAAGAAGCATTTCGAGGAATTTCTCAGAATTTTCAGCCAGGGAGCTGAACAGAGGATAACTAGAGTGTTGAGGCATTCAGTAGAAGATGAAGGAAAATTCCAGTTTAAGGAGTAGCTGGAGGAAGATGGAATTCAACCAACACAAAGGGAAATGGAAAAAGAAAGTCTGTCAAAGAAGGTGACTGAACAACAGGTCAGTCAAGAAGATAAGACTGTAGAGTTGAATTTTGCAGGAGGATGGCAAGTTGAGGCCACAGAGGAAGAAGATGGCATGGGAGATATAGTTGATCTACCCATTTGTAGGGAAGAAGTGCAGTGGAGTAGGCTGCAAAAGGAGAGCCAGCCCTAGGAGTAGCTGGACAAGATAATTGAGGAGATCATAGGGTTGGTGATCAAATCAGCAGAAGCAGTCAGCAAAGGGAAGCCGAGCAAAGGAGAACCTGCCATAGTAGCAGGGCAACAACAGAACCAACAACAAGGAAATGGAGCTGGACAGCTCCAAAGAACTGTTTGGGATCCAGGTGGATTTCGACAGCCATGCTGGGAAGCTCATGAGAAGGAGCTCATGATTTTTTTGCAGCAGAGGAGTATGATGCAGGAGAATTTCTCCAAGCTATCTATGCGACAGCTAGCCAGCACATCAAGCGCACATTTAATGGAAGGAGAGAGGTGCGACTCTCTCATTTTTCAAAATTTGAAAAATGTATTAAATGTTTGTAAGGATGGTAGAGCCGAGGCCATGCCTTCGAGCATGCTGTAGTTGGTGTCACCTTAATGGCTGATAGGTTTATGGGGATCTAGATCCAATTCTGATTAGATGCCCCATTCAATGTAATTGAATGTAAATTAATGAGAGTTGGTGAGATGGAGGGAAGATCTTGAGGAGCCCCTCTTTGTATCTAGATTTAGTTCGGGGAGAGAAGAACAGAGAATAGGTTAGAGAGGAGAGGAAGTCATGACTTTGTTACAATCCAAGCTTACATTGTAAAGAGGCATTTCATATTAATACAATCATAGTAGTTTTTCCTACATGTTGTTGTTCATGTGTTTGTGACTTCATGAATGAATGTCTCTATGTGTTGATGATATGTTGTAGATGTATGTGTTGTTTACATTTGCAGGTTACAGATAGGATTTGTTGTCTGTTGAGTTCTTTGATTTCAGGTTTGGGTTCTTTATGGCTTCATGAAAGAGTGCATGACAGAGTACCATAGTCTCTGTAAGCCAGTGCAAGGGGTGCACTTCTGAATTCTATAGAATTTCAGGCAAAGACATGCCAGGAGGGTGCACCAGAGGAAATCATTAACTCAAGGAGGAAGCCTCAAGGTTGCTGAACACCTTGAAGGAGAAACTATGCAAAGGGAGGCACATAGAAGAAAGAAAATGACTGAAGGTTCTGTAGAGCTCTACCAAGAGGGAATCGAACGAGTGCAAGGAGTGCACAGGAGGAACTTTGTTTTGAGTTCAGGGAAGACAAAACGTTTGAAGTTATGTGAATCTCTGTCAAGAGGGCATTGAACAGTTGCATAGAGTGCACAGAAGGACTCTTTTCGAGTTCTGTTGGGAAGAGAAATGTCAAGGAGCTACACTCACAGAGTTACTGAATACTCTATTAATCTCAACAAGGAGGGCCTGAACAGAGTGTCATCAAGAGGACACCCAATTTCCCTTTGAGGAAACAGAAGGGAGAGTCCCCTAGAGGCTTGGGTAAATAGAGCTCAAGACAGATAGCACAGTTGTGTGTAGGGACCCTACAAGGAGTGCAGAGGTCATGAAACCTTTTTAGGTTTCAGAGTGAACAAATCTCATGAGGGATAGCTTTCCTAGAATGTAGGTGATATCCAAAGGAATTGAGCTCGCAGAGGAAGCAAAGGTTGAGGCCTTTGAAACTTTAGAAAATCTTCCAAGGGAAAGGAAGAAGGCCATGCTCAAGGTAGGGCATAGCTGCCGTTAGATCAACTGGAGAGGCGAGATCTAGACCATCGAGTTTCATGTCCAAACAATACGAGGAGAGAGCGCAAGGAAGAGAAACAAATATGTGTCGTCAGATCTAGAGGAAGGTGCACGAAGTTTAACCTCTGGGAGGTCACGCAGGAGAAGAGTTGAAACGAACGGCGGGAACACTTCATGGAGAAGTGCCAAAAATCTCATGGGTCATCGGATCTCATAGATCTATGAGGAGGTTAAGCCTGAGTGCCTTTTAGCATTTCAGCATTCCAACATTTCAGGGTTCATCATTTCGGCAATCCCGATGACAAGGAGCTGGGGCACTTTGCATTGAAAACCCCGAAGTCATGAAGTTCGACATGTTTTTGGAGCAGGGTGCGGTCATAGAGGAAGCAATCACATGGATTGAGGTTTGTTCAGGGGTTAACCACATTGAGACCATTTTTTCATTTCAACATTTTAGAGTTTGGGGTTTGGAGTGGTAAGTGATTTTGGAATCACTGCATCGTGAACTCCCCGTTCACGGAACTCTGAATAATCTGGACCATTTGATCCAACTCATCGAGAGCTGTTGTATCTCGTGTGAGAATTCCCATATTGGAATTTAGGGATTGGAGTGACGAGTGATTTTGGAGTCACTATGTCATGAACTCTCGGTTCACAAAATCCCAAAAAATATCTGAGTCATTTAGGGAATTCAGGGATTCAAACACTGGGGATTCGATAGGGAAAGAAGTGAAGGAGCCAAATACCATTAAACCCTTTTCATCATTCCAAGACCTCGTTGTTTGAGAGGCCAGAAGTCAGGAGATGTGGAGTCCCGACTCACGATATCGAAAAATCTCGAAATATTCGGAGGAATAAAACCCCTTTTCAACATTTCAGCACTTCGGGGTTCAAAAAATGGAGGAGGTAGTGGTTTGGGTCACTACATTTCAAACTCCGAGTTACCAAAATTCTGATACAGCTAGGACCATTAGGTCGAGGGAGAACTCTATTTCGCGTTCGATGATAAGGAGGATTCACGCCTAGTGCATGTTCTGCAGGTGGGGTTTTTGTGGAAGGACCCATGGATCGAATTCGTGGGGTTCCAGTGAGGGCCCGAAATAACTATTTCAGTTCTGCGGATTCGAAGAAGAACAATCCTGTGCGGATCTCAACCCGAGGGTCAGGGGTTTGTGTTAATCACTCCCCATAAAGGGAACTTTCACCTCATCCTGCACCTGAACTAGAGGATGTTCCCTTAGCCCAAACTATAGCTAAAAAGTGGAGAAAGTTACATTTTTCTTCACCTACTATAGCAGTTGAGACAAGCATTGGGAGGATTTTCACAAGATCATTAACCCATAAGGAAGATGTTGGAACAAAATTCATAACCAAATATTCTGTCCAAAATAAAGATAAGGGTAAAGGTGACATTGTTGGGAAGTCTATTGAGGTCATGACCAAATCTCCTATTCATCAAAAAGAAAAGGGTAAGGGTGAAACTATTGAGAATCTTATTGAATTCATAAACATCACCTCTCCCCCAAATAATCCCACCTTCAAGAGATTGATTAGAGAGCTTAGGGATGCTATAAAGGAAATTGTCCATTCGAAGGGAGAAAGATTGACTGAGAGGAGGAAGATGAGAAAACTCATGGACATGTATAATGAGACCCTTGAGCTAGATAGGTTTATAGAAAGAATATTCTTTCCCCTCAATAGGAAACTTCATACTTTGTATAGGAAGAAAAAAATCTTACAGTCCCAGAACAAAAAACTTAAAGAGGAGTTGAATCCCTTCAAGGATGATCTAGCCCAGAGGAATCTCAATGTACTAGCCCAAGATGCAACAGAGAGAAGTGCTCCTGCAATAAAGAGAAGTTCTCCTACAATAGAGAGAAGTGTTGTTGCAACAAGAAGAAGTGTGAGATTAAGAAGATGAAATGGAGAGGATGAAAAACCCCATTTTTTATGATGATCAGTTTTTGCAAGATTGAAGTTTTGAGGGAAGTGTCATAAATTTTACCTATTGTAGGAATATAAATGCTTATAATCCTTCTTCTAATATTTTTTGGGTTTTTTGAGGCTCATTGCATGAAAAAAAAAAAATAGAGAGAATTGTGTAGCGCCTCGTGCTACATCATCATCCACATAGACAGGATTGCATATTCACTATGGAAAGTGCTGCAAAATCACCTAGCCAGACATAAAGTGGAAGTTCTCTACGAAAAGTTATTGCAGAACAATTTTTGTAGGTGGGCACTACAAAATCCACTACTGAATGCACTACGAAATCTATTGCAGAACAATTTTACATAGACAACCGTTAAGAAAGTTGCTACTAGTTGTGCTACGAAAAGTTGCTACGAACTGGTTGTTACAGTCAACAGTTTTGAATTCGCTACCTCTTCTTAGATTTGATGAATTTGGAGGGAACCAATGGTCACCAGGTGGAATATGGAGCTCAACACAAAGTCTTGGAGGACACATAGCACTAGGGGAGATGCGCCCAAGCAACAACAAATCATCCCATGATCATCTTGTTAGAGTTTTTTCCAACATGCTCCATGTTTCTAGTAGTCTGTTAGTTCCACTTGTACATATGTTAGATTAGCAGTTTTTTGTGGAGAATTCTAGGTTAGGGAGTCCAGCTAGCATTTCAAGCTCCTTTTTATTGTTTATATTATAAATACAACAAAAGAATGTTATTTTTAGGTTCGAATGGTTGAGCAGAGCTCGCTATTGTAATATTTTGACTAAAGAGAGCCATACTCTGGTTTATGTATGAGATATGAGATATTTTGATTAATAGAAGTCAACCTCTTTTCATTATCTTACTTCTTCTTACTCCGAATGATCATTATTGAATGATCCTTATGAGATGTTATAGCTATGTTATAATGGATGTTTGATTATGATGTTGATGTAAATGTTTTCAGTGTTTTTAAATTTACCTCAAGAGGTTCTTATGACTGAGTTTTTCTTCACCTAGCTACTAGAAGGCCTGATGTTTATAGAATACCTATTCATATTCCTCACCAAGTCTTCCATATACTCACATTTATCTTTAAACCATTGAATGAAGTTAATCAAAACCATATTTGCTTATGCATACTAGCCTAAATTTTCTATGTTGAAACATTGTTATGCTGAGTTTTGTCCATTTGACCTTCTATCATAAATCTACATTTACAAATCTATTTGATGGGTGTTGGTATTATCCTCTTGCAATCTGAGGGTGACTCTCAGTGCTAATATTCTTGGCGTCGCTTCCAGGGAATGAATTGAAAACATTTCCCTGGGATTGAATGACAAAGGAATATTGATTATGAAGGTGAATTAGAAATCAATACATTGAAGATTACAACTTGCACCTGACAAATCCATTGTTTCATTTGTGGCTCACAAAGGTAGAAAGACGAGGTCTACTCCACATCTACCTTTGGAAACACCTGAAGATGACCTAGAGAATATTATAAAGAAACGAAAATCTTATCAATAAAGATTTCCAACTACTCTACCAGGTACTTCAGGTCATTTTCATGATTCTACCTTTAATGCTCCAGTAGCTATATCCAGTTCTCCTCTTTTACCCTTTCTTGAAGTTTCTAGAAATTTGGATTTTGAAAATTTTCCTATTTAATAATCTTATTTTAGTCCCAAATTGAAAGAAGAAATTTTTGAAACCATTGTCTCTCTTGATATTGTAAGATGGTTTAGCCTTGAGAGCTTAGAATATTTTCCTACCTTGGGTTCTCCTACTCCTCCTTCTATAAAAAGTGTTGTGACTAAAGAGGAGGAAACCTCATTTCCCTTGGAGCCTATACCATATTATTCCTATGAAAAGTGAAACCTATACATCCAACCTCCCTCTTTCTCCTAAAATCAAAGCTATAGTTGTACCTGTCAAGATTCAATATCCCCCTTGTTCTCCTAGAGTTCACAATACAATGGCAGGTGCTAACCTTCCTAGAAATAAGATGGATGCCATAGTGTCTGCTAGATATGCCCCTCTTGTGTTACCTCATCCCATTAATTCTCTCCTAGTTGGAGACTACCTTAACTACAAGCCCAAGTTCATAGAGGAGGAAGACATAACTACAGAAGAACACCTTGTAGCCTTTTATAGTTATGCAAACAATCTTAATATTGAGAATTGATGCAGGAGCATCGCTTCACCCAACAACACGCAAGCCAGCCAACACATCAAGAGAAAATTAAATGGAGGGGAGAGAGGTGTCAGCCCACATTTAAAAATTTGAATTTGGATTTAAATGTTTGTAAGGATGCATATCTAGATCCGATTTGGACTAGACAATGATTAAATGTAATTCATTGTAATTTAATGAGAGTAGGTATCTTGGAGGGAAAGGCTTGATGAGCCCGTCTTTTGAAGAAAAAGATATTTGTATCTAGGATTAATTATTTTTTGAGAGATTATGTTAGAGAAGAAGAAAAGAGAGAGCCAAGACTATGTTGTAGTCGAAGCTTGAACACATTGTATAGGCATTATGAGATTAATACAAAGAGAAGTTTTTCTCGCATGAGAGTCTTTGTGTGTTTCCATGTGTTTTATGAATGTCTTTTATGTGTTTTTATGCTGTAGATGTATGTGAGATTCCATCTACAGGGATAGATAGAATTTATCTATCTGTGAGTTTCTTTGATTTCAGTCTGGGTTCTTTGTGGCTTCATGCAAGGGGTTTCATGACATAATACTAAGGATTCTGTGAGCCGGTGCAAGAGTGCACATATGAGTTCTGTGGAATTCAGGAAAAGACATGCCATGAGGGCGCACCAGAGGAATCAGAAACTCAAGGGATAAGCCTCAAGGTTGTTGAACACCTTAGAGGTGAGACTGTGTAGAGGAGGGCACAAAGAAGAGAAAACAAAATTACTGAGGATTATGTGAAGCTCTTTCAGGTGGGAATTGAGCGTGTGCAAAGAGTGCACAAGAAGAACGCTATTTCAAGTTTAGAGACAAGGGAAGTATCAAGGATAATGACACTCACAGAGCTGTTAAATACTATGTTGGCTCAGTAAGGTGTGCTTGAGCAGGAGGTTTCCAGGAGGGCATCAAATTCCCCTTTGAAGGGAGAGATAAGGGTCGAGTCCCTTAGAGGTTTGAGCAAGTAAATATCAGGAGGAATAGTTCCTTTGCACACAAAGTTCCAACACAAAGGAGCATAAGTGGTAGAGACACTTCCAGGTCCAAGCCATAGACAAAGCTCAGAAAGGATAACATTTCCAGAATGCAGGCGAGACCCAAAGCTTCAAGGGCTCGCAGGAGATAAATCGAAGGCCGAGACCTTCAAAACATTTGAAATCTTCCAAGTCAGGGAAGAAATCCAAAGATCAGGAGGAGGATCACACCAGCCATAGGATCAGTTGTAGGAAAGAATATCTGGATTGTCGAACCCACGTCCAGACACCCAAGAGAGAGCATAGGAGGAGAAACATATCTGACCCATCGTATATGGTGCATGGACCAACAACCATTGGATCTGGAGGAAGGTGAGAGAGGTTTAAATCCTTCGATAGTGCATAGGAGAGTGGACTTTGTGATGTCCCAAAATCATCACATCCATCCATCAGAAGAGTACACATGGTAGGGAGATCAACAGTTCACTGACTCAAAATTAAAGAGGTGCAGAGGAAAGAATTCCTTAGAAATCTTTGAGTTTGCAGTAAAGTATAAGCTTAGGAGGGGTAGAGACTTCGAAGAGTTTGAAGGAAGGATGAGGTCTGGAGTCACCCCTCAGAAGTTAAGTTCAGAAGGAAAAGACATCGAGTTCTTTGGCTAGAAGTTATTGAAAGTTTGAACGGATGGCTGAAATTCTCAGAGGGAGAATCACTGATTTTTCGTGGATCGTTGGGCCCAGTGGATCAGCAAAGAAGTTAATTTCAAGTGTCTTTCAACACTCGCAAGCTCCGGAGGAATAGTCGTCGTTAGATCTGAATCAGTGGGAGCCATTGATCTTGTGGTTTTGGATTTTGACATTTTGGGAGTTGGTGGTGTGGAAGAGGTACAAGTAGAGGATTTGCAAGTTGCAAAATCCCAACACCATCTAGAACGATGGATCTTGGAGGAACTGGGACCATTGATTTGAAGCATCATGAATTTGGCCATCGAAAAAAGAGGAAGAGTTGCATCGCAACTTCACAAGTCGTGAAATCACGACACGCTTAGGAGTGAGGCCCCAGGACTTGATTGAGGTCATATGGTTGAGACATAAAGGAGGAGTTAAGGCCATGTTAGCCCATTTAGGGGTTTCATGGATTGAAGGAGTTAGAGGGACTCACAACAGAAATCCCAAAGTCTCAAAACCTAAAATACATTTTCGGGTGAAGGTCATGGTTACATTGGTTGATCATGTGGAGTGGAGGTTCGCGCCTAGTGTTGTTCGCACGGGCGTAACTTCTAAAGAGGACATGTGGATATATTTTCACGAAGGTTACAACAGGACTAAAGTAGCTGATTTTTCTCAGGGGAACAAGAACGATCCTTGACCGGGAGGTCAGCGGAGCCTGCTATGGCAGAGGTAGGGGGGCTGCATCAAGAATGAAAATATATGGATGAGGGTATTTGTACAGATCCTTGATGGTGAGGCTAGGAAATGGTTTAGGGGTTTGAATCACGGATCTATTGTTGGAATTGAAGCTTAGGATGATGATTTTTTGAGGCATTGGGGGGATAAAAAGGATTTCCTTTATTACATTACAAAATTTGGGTCACTTAAGAGGAAAGAGGGGGAATCGGTTTCAAACTTCTCAAAGATATTTAATAAAATGTACAACACAATTCCCACTGAAATAAATCCTACATAAACTTCTTCCAAAGTCACATATGTCAGTGCTTTTGACCCTTAGTTTTGCCTCCTGTTGAGAGAAATAAGATATACCTCTCTGGCTCATATGAAATATGTATCCTTGGAAGTAGAATCTAACATATTGGTAGCTGACAAGCTTAGGGGAAAATATGATATATACAAAAGAAAAGGTAGGGATTAATCTTCAACCTCTGATTCCCCTATTGTCCACCCTCAAGTTGATGAACTAATAAAATTGGTAAAATCACTTCCTACTGAAATGGAAAAGTTGAAAATTGAAGGAAAGAAGAACTATAGGAACACAAAGAATGCTGATAATAGAGGAAATTTATAATACCAAATAATGCCCCTCAGGTCCTCCAAATAGATCAAAGAAATAGGGATAGGGATGATCAAAAAGTAAAATCCCCTCTCCAAAATAACCTTGTTGTTGATGAAGAAGGAGAGGATGAAGAAACTAATCCATAAATCCATTGTCGTGGTGACACCTCTCCATCCCCTCATTTAACCCAATATTCATATGAGGAGTCTCTCATGGAAAATCAATTGAATGAATTGAGTAAAGGGGAAAAAACCAATGACAATCCAAATAAATACAACCTAAGGTCAAACAAGAAAGAGGGAAATCCTAACACTTCTAATCAGCCCACTAAAACATAACATTTTGCTAAGGTTGTGGTATCTAGTAGAAAAGAAAAAGAGGCACAAAACCCTCAAGCAATGGTTAAGAGCCATGTCCCAAAAATTAAGGAGATTATGAAATCTCCCTCCTCTTTTAGCTTTGAAAGTGAGATTCAAAAGATGAAAATCCGAGTGCCTTTTTAAGAGATGATTAACAATGAGGAATTTTAAAAATATCTTTCCAAGATGTTGCAGCCCAAACCTTCCTCTAATTCCACACACTCAATGAACCTTCAAGATGAATAACCAACAATCATATTAGGAAGTTTGGTAGAGGATAGGGGTGACTCTACCCCTTATTTCTACACATCATTAAGCATTCATGATAAAGTGTTGCACAACTTATTTATGGACTCGGGTGCATCTCATAACCTCATACCTAAAAATATCATGGATGATCTTGGGCTATAACTTACAAAAACTTATCATGACCTATACTCATTTGATTATAGTAAAGTGAAGTGTCTTGGGGTAATCAAAGACCTGGTTGTTACCTTGTTCCAATTTCCCATGAAAACTTTGGTCATGGATATATTGGTGGCTGATGTCCCCCGCAGGTTTGGGACGATCTTGTCAAGATATTGATCAAAATAATAGGGGGAACTTTGCAGATGGACCTTTCATATTCCACCATTATTGTATTTGGGGGAGAACAAAGAAGGCTTTATAGGGAAGCACAACTAGCTTACATCATCAGTGATGAAGACAATCCTAACAACCACCCTATTTTTGTGGTTGATACTGATTTAGGATCCAGTATTTTACAGCTCATTGATGCTCCTCAATCACCTATTGAAATCAGAAAACAACCCATTAACTCTTACAAAATTCCTCCTCATAATACCTCTGTTTGGAAGATGTTTTTTTATGGAGCCTCTTGTAAGGAAGGTGTTGGTGTTGGGGTAATATTTATTTCCCCTACTCAAGACATCATATATTTGTAATACAAACTTGAATTTGAAACTACAAACAATGTGGCAAAGTATGAGACTGTTGTTTTGGGTTTGAGTGTTTCTAAAGACATGAAGTTTGAAGAGCTAGCAGTGTTTGGAGATGCTGAATTAATTGTACATCAAGTCAAAAATATGTATCAAGATAAACACCCTATGTTAAGGACTTATAGAAATGAAGTTTGGGATCTTGTTGATAATTTCTTCTTAGATTTTAATATATCTTTTGTTCCAAGAGAATAAAATACTATGGCAGATTCCTTGGTTGCTTCTACAAGTAATTTGATAGTTCCTTTGCCCCCTAAGCTCAAATATGATGTGGTAGTGAAGTACAGACCCTATATACCTTACAATGTCAAACATTGGAAGGTATTTGAGGATGATCTTGATATAAAAATATTTCTTTAAACTATGGAGGATTTTTTGGCCCTGCATATTGATCAAGATCATGATTATGACAAAATCCCTCATGTTGATATTTTTCTGAATAAAATTGTTGATCATCATATTGTCCAATTTCCTAGTAACCATATTCCAAAAGGAATAGTTCCTTTGGAGATATTGTTTGACATAAATGGTGTTGCTGTGAAGGTTAAAGGTTCAACTGAAAATGGTGATGTGACTGAATGCAATTTAGGTACAGAAGAGGATCCAAAGTATGTGAAATTTTATAGTAGTTTGTCAAAGGAACAAAGGGTTGATTATGTTAATATTTTAAAGGAGTTTGTTGATGTGTTTTCCTAGAAATATTAATATTTACAAACATATGACACAAACATCATTGAGCACAAGATCCCTTTGAAAGAGGAGACCAAGTCTTTTAGGAAAAAACTTAGACAGATAAATCCCATTTTTATTCCTATTATGGAAAAAGAAGTGAAGAAGTTGTTGGATGCCAAGATCATCATTCCTTTGAGGTACTCTAAGTGGGTGGCTAACTTGGTCCCTGTGAGGAAGAAGAATGGGGAAATTAGATTTTGTGTTGATTTTAGTAATTTGAATACAAGCTCCAAGAAAGATAATTACCCCTTGCCAAAGATGGAGCACATTTTGTAGTGACTAGCTCATCTAGGATTTCTATGATTGATAGATTCTTAGGCTATAATAATATATTTGTCTTACCTGAAGATAGAGAGAAGAAAACCTTCACTACTCCTTGGGGCACATTCATGTATGCTAAAATTCCCTTTGGATTAATGAATGCAGGAGGAACCATTCAACAAGCAATGGATATTGCCTTTATTAGGGAGAAGGATAAATTTTTGGTCATCTATCTAGATGAAATTATAGTGTTCTCAAAATATGATAAGGAACATTATCATCATTTGAAAAGAGTCTTTGTGAAGTGTATAAAGTTTCATCTCTCTCAATCTTAAGAAGTATTTTTTTGCTAAGAAGGAAGGAAATTTATTAGGACACATTGTATCAGAAGAAGGGGTAATAATTGATCCAATAAAAGTAGAGTTTATATAGACTTTATCTTTTCATATATCTAAGAAATAATTTCAATCTTTCTTGGGTAAAATCAATTTTCTGAGAAGATTCATCTCTAACTTTGTTGAATTGGTTAAGTACATTACATCCATGCTTAGGAAAGGAAATGAGGTGAAAATTACTACTGAGGCTCGAGATTCTTTTGACCAAATCAAACATGAATTGAATGAAGAACCTATTCTTATCAACCCTGATTATTCAAAGGAACTTCAGATAGTCTCCTTTGCCTCATATGACACATTGGTTGTTGTCTTGCTGCGAAAAAATACAGAGGGGTTAGAGCAACCTATTTCCTTTTTTAGCAGATCATTGAGGGATGCAGAGATGAGGTATGATATCATGGAAAAAAAAGGCTTATGCTTTAGTTAAAGCCCTCAAGGATTTTAGAGTATACAATATTCATTCCAAGATTGTTTCTTATGTTCCCTCAACCTCTATGAAATATATACTTATCCATCCTGAGGTATATGGGAAAAGGAGCAAATGGATTTCCAAAATTATGGAATTTGACCTTGAAATGAAGCCCACTAAACTAGTGAAAGGTCAAGATTTAGCTAGGTTGCTGGTTGAATCAAATTCAAAATCACTAGGGTTTAATTTCATGAACATAAACTAAGAAAATCAGCAGGCTGATTTTCCTGACAAAAGCTCTCATATCAGTCCCAACTTGGAAGAATGCACTTGGTATAAAGACATCATATATTTTCTACAAAAGTTGCATCCTCTTGATGATCCAGAGAAGAACAAGGTAAGAGATTGGAAGCTTAAAGAAATCAAATATTGTATTGGAAACATCCTCTCGAGGTTCTTTTGAGATGTTTATATCCACAGGAGGCCCAAAGGGCCATGACTAATTTTCATGACAACTTGTGTGGGGGGCATCATTTTTGGAGAAACAAAGCCTATAATATCCTCAAGGTTGGGTATTTTTGGCATATCCTTTTTACTTATGTTTGTGCAAAGATTAGAGCTTGTGTCAAATGCCAAAAGTTTTCTAGAAAGAAGCAACTCAAATTATTTCCTTTAAAGCCTGGGGTGGTTTATGGACCTTTTCAAAAGTGGGATCTTGACTTCATTGGGGAAATTCACCCATATTCAAGTGGTCAACACTGGAAGATTTTGACTTCAACTAATTATTTCACCAAATGGATATAAGCCATTCCTACAAGTAATTCCTCCCACAAGGTAATCATTAGTTTTCTTGAGGATATCATGTCAATATTTGGTTGTCCAAGCAATATTGTTACTAACAATGCCTCCTCTTTCAAAGATGAACCATTGATAAAGTTTTGTGAACAATATGGGATTACATTAGTACATTCTACTCCTTATTACCCCCAAAGAAATTGTTTGGATGAGTCTTTTAACAAGAGCCTCATAAATATCATGAAGAAGTTGTTATAAGACAACAAGAAAACATGGGACTCAAAGATGAAATTTGTCTTATGCGCTGATAGAGTTACAACAAACAGGTCACTTGGCATTTTCCCTTTTCAACTTGTATATGGGATTGAAGCTATATTTCCTAATCATCTTTCCTTTCTTGTGGAAAATTTCCTACAGGACTACCAAGGAGAACCTGGTGATATGGTCAAGAGGATACAACAACTAGTAGAGGTAAAACAGACTAGGGATCAACTCCTTGACAAAGCACAAAACCATCAATAGAAGATAAAGCAGGCCTTTGACAAGAAGGTAAGCAAAGAAGATTTTCGGTTGTGAGATCGAGTGCTCAAGTGGGATGCACCCAAGCAAGACAAAGGAAAACATGGTAAATTCGAAGCCTTTTGGATTGTTCCTTTCAATATTTCTGAGGTGTTTTCAAATAATACTTATCAATTATAGAATTTGGAGGATTATGAAGTTTTTGGTGGCCCTGTCAATGGGCACTTTATGAAGAATTATTTTTCTTATGCCATCAGTGAATTTCCATTCATTGTAAATATCACTTTTTATTTTTATTTTTTGTTTGAATAAATGACCCCATAGGCCTAGGATAAGACATTGAAGCTGCTTGTTCTTGGAAACTCACAGGGGGCATGCCATCCCCTGTGGAGCCAATGCTATCACATGAAGTTGTCATGACTCAATTTTCCCCTCAAGTTTTAATTTTTTATCCTATAGTCTTTTTGGGTTTGTTCTTTTATTTTCTCCTTATGGTTTTCTTAGATTAGCTCAAATAAATGGAAGGATGGAGCTTGGCTCACATGTTTGACCCAGATCTATGGTTTATACCCTTGGTTCATTTCCTATGGTTTATACCCTTGACTCAACACATTATTTGACAGCTATCACTACCATTCCCATGACACCACAAGCCTAATAGGTCACTACCTCGGTTCATACACTTGAACCTCTCCATGTTGTCCCTTTACCTGTTATGGAGTCAAATCAAATCTTTTCAAGTACGCTGCCAACTCACTAGTTGTTTTTGTAGTGCATATTTCGTACACTCTTCCTCTTTACCATCATTTGAAATTATGAATTTGATGTCATTACTTTTCATTGTTTTCAATATCCTTGTTTTGAAAAGGAATAATCGTGATTTAGTCATTAAAGAATTCTAACTGTTTACCAAAGTTTTAAATCCTGCTCCTAGCTTGGCGCTGCAAAAACTCCTAGTCCAGAAAACGCTACAGATTATGCTATAGACCAACTGACCGAGGTGAATTGAATACTGAGATGGTTGCGAGAGAATCCATGCTTTCTGAATATCATCAATAATCAAACTACGGTGTCCAGGTACTTTTTGAGCCATATGAGCTCTGTTGAATATCATCTAAGGTTCTCTTTAAAATTTTCATAGCACCTAGCGCTGCAAACTATGGTTTATTCAACCTACAAGCCCATTTACCTCCGTTGTCATAGATTCCTTATCCATTTGCATACTGTCATCCTCCTCCACTGAAATTGAATCAATTTTCTACCAGAGATATTGTGCATATTTATCTCTTGGCTCTTGTTGTCTATGTTATGCTACAAGAACCGCTACGAAATTGCGCTACAAATACTTTGTTCCAGTGTTGTAAATTGTGTCAACCCAGTGTCATCATCTATGCCTATAGTGCAGAATCCTTGAATAGCATTTATATAAAGATATTTTCCTCCTTTTCTAAGCCATCAAACTGCTCTCTTATTAGTTCAGAAGCCAATTGGAGGAAAGCACTAAAATCCCAAATAAGGACCACCTTTCAAAAAACTTAAAGAATTTTATCCTTGTTTGGTTTTCTATACCTCTAACAACCTTGCAATGTGTGGTCTCCTTCTTATATCAATGGATAGATCCCAACATAATAAATATCATAAGGGTGGGAGTGTATTCAG
The DNA here is from genome assembly GCA_009831015.1 of Picea engelmannii. Classification (NCBI taxonomy): domain Eukaryota; kingdom Viridiplantae; phylum Streptophyta; class Pinopsida; order Pinales; family Pinaceae; genus Picea; species Picea engelmannii. Next base: position 148,708 of record ML776984.1, read on the forward strand.
GAATGAGCCTTCTGATACGCACTTGTTTGATGTTGAACCTCTGATCAGGGAGGTCTTCCAAAGGGTTGGTTACCTAATGTTCTGTCAGACTATGTAGAGAGGACACCCTATGGTAGCTAGGGAATTTTATTTAAACTTTGATGGCATTAAGATGAAGGTTGGAACCCTTGAGATGGAAGTATCTGAGGCCACCATTGCAACATCCATTGAGATACCCAACACTTGTGAAAGGTGGTTCAAATATGTGACTCTCAATGTAGCCTTTTCTAAAGATTTCCTCAAGCCATAACATCAGAAATATAATTTGTCTAAGGGAGCTCCTAGGAGCCATTTGGTTGAGGGTTTTGACAAAATGTTGAAAGTTATCCAAAGGTATTTTACATGTGAGGGAAGATTCAACATGATATACCAATATCACATTAGGATTTTTCTACACTTCACAGGAAAGGATTTGATGAACATCCCTTTCTATCTATTTAGGAGTATGGGAAAAATGGTTGACATGTCTAAGCCAAGTCCAAGGTCATGGACACTAGTGTTTTCCACTCAGTGTTGATCAGGATTCTTGTAATGGAATAATTTAAGAAAATAAACCTCGCTTGGGATTAATTCATTGTATTTCGTAATTTGCAGCTAGATGTAGCCCCTACCCCTCAATCCAGGGTGCAAAGTCCTTTTCCAGCTAGTAGTGTTGCCTAAGTAGAAACTAGAAAAAAGAGAAAGGGAAAACACATTGCACAAGATAGAGAAGTTCCTAAGGAACTTGAAGAAGAATAAATGGAAGACCATCACTCCCCATAAAGGGAACTTTAACCTTAGCCTGCACCTGAACTAGAGGAGCCTAACTCAACCCAAACTACATCCAAAAAGGAGAGAAAGTTACATTTTCCTTCACCTACTGCAACAATTGAGACAAGAGTTAGGAGGCCTTTCACCGGATTATTATCCCATAAGTAAGGTGCTGAAATAGAAGTCATAACCAAAGATTTTGTCCAAAAGAAAGATAAGGGTAAAGGTGACATTCTTGGGAAGCCTATTAAGGTCATGACCAAAGATCCTGTTTAGAATAAATATAATGGTAAGGGTGAAACTATTGAGAATCTCATTGAATTAATAAACATCACCACTCCCCTTGATAATCCCACCTTCAAGAGATTGATCAGACAACTCAGGGATGCTAGAAATGAAATATTCCATTTGAAGGGAGAAAGATAGAATGAGAGGAGGAAGATGAGAGAACTCATGGACATGTAAAATGATACCCTTGAGCTTGATAGGTTTACAACAAGAAGATTCTTGCCCCTCGATAGGCAACTTTAGACTTTATATAGGAAGAACAAAAGATTACTTTCCCAGAACATAAAACTTAAAGAGGAGTTGTAGCCCTTCAAGGATGATCTAGACTACAGGAATCTGAATGTACTATCCCAATATGCAATAGAGAGAAGTGATCTTGCAATAGAGAGAAGTTCTCTTACAATAGATATAAGTGTTTTTGCAACAAGGAGAAGTTCCATATTGAGAATATGAAATGGAGAGTATGAAAAAGACCATTTTTTATGATGTTTGTTTTTTGCAATCTTGAAGTTTTGAGGGAAGTGTCATAAATTTACCTACTATAGATGTCTACAGGATTATAATCCTTCTGCTAAAATTTTTTGGCGTTTTTGAGGCTCATTGGATGACACGGAAAAATACAGAGCATTTTGTAGTACTAGGCGCTACAGAATCATCCACATAGACAAGATTGCATATTCACTACGGAAAGCGTTGTAGAATCACCTAGCGAGACATAAAGTGGCAGTTCACTATGAAAATTTGTTGCGGAACAATTTTCTCAGGTGGGAGCTATGAAATATGCTACTGAATGCGCTTTGAATTCTACTACATAATAGTTTTACATAGGCACGTGCTATGAAATATGCTACCAGTTGCGCTAGAAAATGTTGCTACGAAATGGATGTTACAGTTAGCAGTTTTGAATCCGTTGCCTCTTCTTATATTTGATGAATTTGGATGGAACCAATGGTAACGAGGTGACATATGGATATCAACACAAAGTCTTGGAGGACACATAGTGTTATCTCCCAAAATGAATCAGTCAATTTGTTCTATTTTTTAGGTGATAGGATGGTTATAAATATGGTTCTATATAAATTTTTAGAATTTTGAAATGTCAAAACATAGGATTTAAGGTGTTATTCTAGAAATAAATCGATCCTCAAAAGGTCTTTTCAAAAAGTCAAGAAAAATATTTTCAACGGCTAACATCTTTTTTGAAGTTGAAGTTAGCTGGTGAAAGCCTCAGGTTTCAACGGCTAAAGGGTACTCCCAGTAGCAAGCAAGCCGGTGAAAGTGTTAACATGGGTTTTTCTCCGACGAATTTAGAAACCCAAAAAGGGTACGCTGGAAACACGTCATACGATCATCATGGTGAGTTAATGGAAGCAAATGAGTGGTTACACCTTTTCACCACATTCTAGCAGGATATCATGATAGATTGTGATCATGTATTTTGTGTGGAAAACATAGAAGGGTTTGAAGATGTGATGAACTCTTAATCATCATTACAACTAGAGGATAAAGTACCAGATATCTGTTGACATCAAATAAAATGATCATTTCTTATTTCAAACTCACGGTGTTTAAAAATTCTATTATGGGGTTTCATATGTCAATTGATAACGCATAGTCATTTTCACCAACGCCAACCTTTTCCTTATTTATAAAGATTGTTGTGTCAACCATGTACAAATTAATTGGTGATTAAGTTGCAGATAGAAAGGAAGTGAGGAGGACCACTTCTAAGGAAATAATTAGACAACTTATCTTTTCTACAGTCTCATCTAGAGGTTCATAAGCGTTTCTTAGATGTAGGATGTATGACCTATGTAGAAAAGTTGCAGGAGCTTTATCACCAGGCAATAGCAGAGACTTTTTCAAAGTTATACGATGGAAAGAAAGCTACAGTAGGTTCTCTGGAACTGATAGTTGATGAAGCTGCCATTGCTTCAACAACTGGCTTACCCAAAACAGATCAAAGTTGGTTTAAAACAACAGTAACCAAGAACTTGGACTTTAGATCATACCTCAAAATAGAGTTTCGAAGTATAACCTGGAAGAAAATTATCCTTGTTTCTTACCTTGAAGATGAATGGAAATTTTTGTTCAAAGGCATTCAACTATATGTAACCTTAGAGGGCATGTATGACAAGTTGATGTTATATCACTTTAGACTCCTAGATCACTTCACAGGGAAGCTCCTTATAAATCGGGCTTTCTTTCTTCATAGAATCCTAACAAAGGTGTGTAATAGGATCGAAGTCGAACCATTCAGCATCAATAATACCCTTTGTCATTATGGCTTGATTAAAATGATCATCTTGGAAGAATTGAGACAGAGAAAAAGAACTTGGAAACACTTTGTCTTTTGGGAAGGTTTTGAGACCCAAACTCAACCTATGAATGAAAAGAAGAAAGCAGGCAAGAAGTATCCAATTCCTCAACATAGCTCAAAGAGAAGGAGAGCTCTCCAAAAGTCACTAGAAGAGAAAAAAATTAGCGTAAATCCAAAGAAAGATAAAAAGAAACTAGATTTCGAAACAAACCTAGAGCAATCCATAGTAAAGAAGGAAAATGTTCTAAATCTGACATACACAGATTTAGACATAGAACCTTAAAAAGATGATGAAATGCTAGCCATCAAAAGTCCAGACCACTCCATGGAACCTGCACAAGATTTTGAATCTTTTACTTCGAAATATGAAAGTGAAACCTCAAGAAATAAGAAATCAAAGAAATCACAGAAGATTAAGGAGCTGAAAGAGATAATAGCACAATAGGAGATTATAGAAAGGGTGATAAAGGAAAGATATAAAACTTTATCAGGGAATTTTGCAAAGACCAATGCATCGTTTGAGAAGCTGATACTTGAAAGTATAAAGGATAAGAAGAAGAAGAAAAATATCACAAAGGACTATAACAACTTATGGTGGTTAGCTAAGCGTATGAAGAGAAAAATAAAAAAGTTGAAAGCAAGAATTACCACACATCCAGATTTACAGGTTCTAGCACAAGTCATTGTAAATTTGCAGGGAGATTAATACAAACAATGATTTTTTATTTTGAACAAAAAAGGTTTTCCTTTTGATTAAAACAAAATTTTCACCAGCATGGTAGGCATAGTTATAACCAATTAGCCGTTGAAAAGAAGACCTTTCATCGACTAAGTAGCAAATTCTAAGGTGGAATAGCTGGTGAAACCGCAGAGAAAGAATTTTGAAGATTTTGAGATCGAATAGAGCGATTTTTGGGTGATTTAAAAGATAAGAGGGCATCAAAAAATTAATCACCAAATCATGAAATATTTAGCTTCAAAGATTCATGGAGATGCAAGAGGTGAATGCTTAAATGGTCAACTAAAACTTTGTTCACAGTTGTTTAAAGTTTTCAGTTTTGAAGACATGTGTCAACACATCAGAGACACATCAGAGACACATAAGGGGCACGTCATGATAAAGACCAGATGTCAAATACCTTTTGAAGACAATTCGATTCATATCAAATAGATTTTCAATTACCTGATTGTAATTAGTTTGCACTCTGTTTTCTATATTTAGAAATCCAGATCCATTTTTTAGGGATATGAGATCTATTGTAAAGGTTATAAATACTTATCATTTTGATAAAGTAAAGGTTTGATTTTGGATACATAAGATACTATATTGTAAACAAACTTTTCTATATGATAATACAAGTCACATTTTTCTCTCTCTATTGATGTCAGATTCTCATCTTTCCTTCTATACTCGTATTCAAGTTGTTTTAGTTGTAGAATGACTGTCATCTCATTGGTTAGCTCATAACTTGATTAATAGTTGATTATCATTGTTTATTAAACCCTACATTTGTATTTGGTTTATAAGCATTGTTTTCTCACCCACTTAAAAGATATCATCTGATTATTGATCCTTGAGAGCACTAGTTCATTTGATTCTCATTTTGACTTTCTGAATACCATACTATAATTGAGTTATCCCATTGGTCCACACATATAAAATACAAAAAAAAGCTTACCTTAAGTTACCAAGCATCTTTGTCTTACAACCTCAAAGAGTTTCTTGGAGTGATAACACATAGCATTGGTGGAGATGTACCCAAGAAACAACAAATCATGTCATGATCATCTTGTTAGAGTTGTTTCCAACATGCTCCATGTTTCTAGCAGTTTGTTAGTTCCACTTGTAGATATGATATATTAGCAGTGTTTTGTGGAGAATCCTAGATTAGACAGTCCAATTCATATTTCAAAATGTTGTTTAGTGTTTAGATTATAGATACAACAAAATAATGTTATTTTGAGGTTCAAATGGTTGAGCATAGATCCCTATTGTAATATTTTGACTAAACAGAGCCATACTCTGGTTTATGTATGAGATTTGAGATATTTTGATTAATAGAAGTCAACCTCTTTTCATTATATTGCTTCTTATTACTATGAATTCTCATTATTGGATGATCCTTATGAGATGTTATAGTTGTGTTATAATGGATGTTTGATTATGATGTGGTTGTAAATGTTATCAATGTTTTTAAATTTAGTTCAAGAGGTTCTTCTCACTGCATTTTTCTTCACCTAGATGCTAGAACGCCTGATGATTATAGTAGACCTATTCATATTCCTCACCAAGTCTTCCATCTACTCACATTTATATTTAAACCATTGAATAAAGTTAATCAAAACCTTATTTTCTTATGCATACTAGCCTAGATTTTATGTGTTGAAACATTGCTATGCTGAGTTTTGTCCATTTGACCTTCTATCATAAATCTACATTTACCAACCTATTTGATGGGTGTTGGGCTTATCCTATTTCAATATGAGGGTGAATCTCAATGCTAAAAATCCCCATATATTATTTCCATTACTTTTGGATTGGACAACAAACACATTGGCTAGGAGTTAGGGTTTAAGCTCTAAACTCTTCCCTTTGTGAAAACATAGTCTAAGGTTTAAATCATGGGTATATCATTAAAGGTTTGTTAAAGCATAAGGTAAGGACTATGTAATAATACTTGAAACATATCATGAATGGTATTATAATACTAATATATGACTTTCATAGTAGGTCTTGGTTATAACATTAGATGTGCTAGAGATATAATGTATGCCTTATCTATGAAGCCTTAATTATGTCGTTAAATATTTATTAACAATGTATCACTTAAATAATGGGTATCATAATCATAGCCAGGCTATGGACCTTGATAGGTATATCCACCAACGCGTTCGTACGATAATGTTACCTCTAAATAACAAATCTTATCAACAAACAGAATCATCCGCACAAACAAGATTGGAGATTCTCTACGGAAAGCATTGCAGAATCACCTTGCCAGACATAAAGTGGCAGTTCTCTATGAAAAGTTTTTTCAGAACATTTTTCATTGGTGGGATCTATGAAATCCGCTACTGAATGCACTACATAATCTTCTACAGAATAGTTTTACATAGGCACGCACTACGAAATATGCTACCAGTTGCGCTATGAAAAGTTGCTATGAATTGGTTGTTATAGTCAACAGTTTTGAATCAGTTGCCTCTTCTTAGATTTTATGAATTTGGAGGGAACCAATGGTCACGAGGTGGCATATGGAGCTAAAACAAAAGGCTTGAAGGACACATGGCAATGGTGGAGATGCACCCAAGAAACAACACATCATTTCATGATCATCTTGTTACAGTTGTTGCCAACATGCTCCATGTTTCTAGTTGTTTGTTAGTTCCACTTGTACATATGTTATATTAGTAGTGTTTTGTAGAGAATCCTAGTTTAGAGAGGCCAAATATCATTTCAAGTTGTCTTTTACTGTTTATACTATAAATACAACATAAGAATGTTATTTTGAGGTTCAAATGGTTGAGGAGGGATCCCTATTGTAATATTTCGACTAAACAGAGGCATACTTTGGTTTATGTATGAGATATAAGATATTTTGATTAATAGAAGTCAAGATCTTTTCATTATATTGATTATTATTACTATGAATGTTCATTATTGGACGATCCTTATGATATGTTATAGTTGTGTTATAATGCATGTTTGATTATGATGTTGTTGTAAATGTTTTCAGTGTTTTTAAATTTAGTTCAAGAGGTTCTTGTGACTGATTTTTTCTTCACCTAGGTGCTAGAAGGCCTGATTCTTATAGAATTCCTATTCATATTCCTCACCAAGTGTTCCATCTAATCACATTTATCTTTAGAAGACTGATTGAAGTTAATCAAAACCTCATTTTCTTATGCATACTAGCCTAGATTTTCGGTGCTGAAACATTGCTATGCTGAGTTTTCTCCATTTGACCTTCTATCATAAATCTACATTTACCAACCTATTTGATGGGTGTTGGTATTATCCTCTTGCAATATGAGGGTGACTCTCAGTGCTAACAAGCCCTATATATTATTTCGATTAATTTAGGATTGGACAACCAACGTGTTGGTTAGGAGTTAGGGTTTAAGCTCTAAACTCTTCCCTTTGTGAAAACATAGTGTAAGATTTAAATCATGGGTATATGATTAAAGGTTTGTTAAACCATAAGGTAAGGCTCATGTAATAATCTTTGAAACATATCATGAATGGTATTCTAATATTAATATATGATTTCCATAGTCGGTCTTGGTTATAACATTAGATGTGTTAGAGATATAATGTATGGCTTATCTATGAAGCCTTAATTATGTCATTACATATTTATAATGGGGAGCATAACTACATCCAGGCTATGGAAGTGGATAGGTATAGACACCAACTTGTTAGTACAATAATGTTACCTCTAAATAATGAATCTTATCAACAAATAGAATCATCCACAAAGACAAGATTGCAGATTCGCTACGGAAAGAGTTGCAGAATCACCTAGCCAGACATAAAGTGGTAATTCACCACGAAAAGTTGCTGAAGAACAATTTTCACAGGTGGGCGCTATGAAATATGCTACTGAATGCACTACAAAATCTTCTACAGAATAGTTTTACATATTCATGCGCTACAAGATCTTCTACCAGTTGCGCTACAAAAAGTTTCTACGAACTGGCTATTACAGTCAATAGTTTTGAATCCGTTGCCTCTTCTTAGGTTTTATGAATTTGGAGGGAACCAATGGTTATGAGGTGGTAGATGGAGCTCATAACAAAGGCTTGGAGTACACATGGAACTGGTGGAGATGCGCCCAAGCAACAACAAATCATTTTATGATCATCTTGTTAGAGTTGTTGCCAACATGCTCCATGTTTCTAGCACTTTGTTAGTTCCACTTGTACATATGTTATATTAGCAGTGTTTTGTGGAGAATCCTGGGATAGAGAGGCCAAATCGCATTTCAAGATGTTGTTTACTATTTAGATTATAAATACAATAGAAGAATGTTATTTTGAGGTTCAAATGGTTGAGGAGAGATCCTTATTGTAATATTTTGACTAAACAAAGCCATACTCTAGTTTATGTATGAGATATGAGATATTTTGATTAATAGAAGTCAACCTCTTTTCATTATCTTTCTTCTTATTACTATTCATTATCATTATTGGATGATCCTTATGAGATTTTATAGCTGTGTTATAATGGATGTTCGATTATGATGTTGTTGTAAATGTTTTTAGTGTTTTTAAATTTAGTTCAAGAGGTTCTTGTGACTGATTTTTTCATCACCTAGGTGCTAGAAGTCGTGATTTTTATAGCAAACCTATTCATATTCCTCACAAATTATTCCATCTACTCACATTTATATTTAAAGCACTGATTGAAGTTAATCAAAACCTCATTTGCTTATGCATAATAGCCTAGATTTTTTGTGCTGAAACATTGCTTTGCTCAATTTTGTCCATTTGACCTTCTATCATAAATCTACATTTACCAACCTATTTGATGGGTGCTGGTCTTATCCTCTTGCAATATGAGGGTGGCTCTCAGTGCTAACAAGCCCCATATATTATTTTCATTACTTGGGGATTGGAAAACCAATGCATTGGTTAGGAGTTAGGGTTTAAGCTCTAAAGTCTTCCCTTTGTGAAAAGATAGTGTAAGGTTTAAATCATGGGTATATCATTAAAGTTTTGTTAATGCATAAGGTAAGTCTTATGTAATAATCTTTGAAACATATCGTGAATGGTATTATAATATTAATATATGACTTCCATAGTAGGTCTCGATCATAAAATTAGATGTGCTAGAGATATAATGTATGGTTTATCTAGGAAGCCTTAATTATGTCGTTAAATATTTATAAACAATGTATCACTTAAATAATGGGTAGCATAATCATATCCAGGCTATGGACCTCGATAGGTCTAGCCACCAGCTCGTTAGTATGATAATGTTACCTCTAAATAATGAATCTTATCAGCAGATGAGGTGTCGAAATTAAGCACTCTTATAACCTTTAGAATGAGTGATGATAATGTTTCTCCTACAAGGGATTTAATTAATGAACTGAGACATAATTTGTCTTGTGAAAGGAACTAATTTCATACATAATTGACGTTGGTTTGTCCGATTAATTTTTTTTTTTTTTTTTGTGAAATTTGGTGTACATTACATATGGTATCTGAGTTTTAGGTTACAACGCTTAGACCTCAGGGAAACAACATAATTTTTTTTTGTTTCCTTGAAGAAAATATAACAAACACATATATTGTTACAGATAGAAAAACAATTTGTCTCTTGTGAAAAATGTCAGCAGAAAATAAGGAAGGAGACAAACCTGAAGGGAATTCAAACCAACCTCCTAGAGACCCAAAGCATAACAATGAAGTAGTTTAAGCCACTCAATTATTGGAAACGATGCAGAACCTCATCGTAGAACTACAAGGACTTAAAGAATATAATGGAAAGTTGAAGAAAGCACAGGAAGATCAACTGTAAATAACCAAAAATTTGCTATGCAGTATAGTAACAAAGAAGAGTCCAAAGGACAATAAGAAAGAGGAATAGGTCAAAAAAACTTCCTCTAATAATTTTGGTCGTGAAATAGAAAAGGAGGATAGCTCTTCTGAAGACACACACATGACATAAAACAAAGCATCTACAAGAATAAAAAGAAAATAAGTGGACCACCTAGAAGGTGAATTCAGGAAAATAAAACCTTCCACCTTTGATGGAGAATCAAAGACTGTTGTGGAGGGTGAAGCATGGTTACTAGATATAAATAAATAGTTCCATATTTATAACTATTCTTTTAATATGAAATTCAAAATGGCCATTTACAACTTAAAAGGAAAAGCTAGTATGTGGTGCAAAGCCATGAAATTAGCCAAGGCATTGAAATAAAAACGAATGGAATGGTTAGAGTTTAAAAAGTATTTCAAGAAGAATTACTTATCATAAATTTATTACGAAATAAAAACTAAGGAATTTTACGAACTACGACTAGGAAAAATGGCCATGGACGATCTGATAAATATATTTCTAGATCTTTTGGGGTTTGTACCATATATCAAAGAAGACAAAGTAAAGATACAAAGGTTCTTGAGATGTATTCCATAGTCGTACAAGGAAATAATTGAATTTGACAATCCGATATCTCTAAATGAACTGTTTAGAAAGGCTCGGATGTGCTATGATCAGTACAAATAGAGATAAAAAATTCCCAAGGCATGGAAATATAAGAAACAAGACAGATTGAATCAATGTAAGAAAGGCTTCCAACCGACCCCTTTCCTTAATATTGAAAAAGGGTTCCAAAAGAAAGATTACTATTCAAATACAAATAATTCCCAAGGGGGAAATAGACCAGTTAACCTGGGAGTCAAGAAGGTTGGGGACAACCCTAAAGAAACATTGAAGTGATGGGAATGTGGAGAACCTCACTTGAGGATAAATTGTCCACGCATAAATACCACAGAAAGAACTTTCATCCATAACCTTAAAGAGGCTTCGATGGTGGGAGATATTGGTAGAAGCGTGCATAAAATCAACACAACTATGGATGTCAGACAAGCAGATCATCAATCCACTATTGTGGAAGCTGAAGGTAAAATTCATACCCACAATGTCTCTAGACTAATTTATCCAGGAGCTAGTTTGAGTTATATTACTCCCTCTTTAGTTGAAATAAACAAGTTAAAGAAAGTAAAGCATGTTAATTCTTTGTTAGTACAATAAGCAACATGGAATAAAAGAAAGGTAACACATTTTATTTTTTATTGTGAACTAAGCATATATTGTCAAAGTACAAGGTTAAATATGAACATATTACTTTTGGGATATTACGATTTAATCATTGCAATGGATTGGTTAGAGAAGCATAAAGTGATATTAAACTGTTAGGAAAATTCGTTTGTGTACATAGATGAAAACAACACATTTAGGACAGTACAAGGAATCAGAAAACCAATTTCTGTTAGGAAATATCAAGCATGTAGTTTAATAAATGTATGAACAAAGGTTTCCAAATTTATGTTGTAAAAGTAACTAACCTCCTAAGGGAAGAAAGAAAACCAAGTTTAGAATAATTTACAGTCCTACGTGGGTTCAAAGATGTATTTGTAGATGAAATAATAGAACTACCTCCAAGGAGGGAAATATATTTCTCTATCGACCTACTACCCAGATCTTCCTGAGTATCCAAGGCGCGTTGTAGAATGAGCCTACCTGAATTAACAGAACTAAAAAATTTAGTTACAAGAAATATTGGATAAGGAATATATCAGACCAACTGTTTCAACTTGGGGAGCACCAATTTTATTCATTAAGAAGAAAGATGGGACTTTGAGACTGTGTATTGACTATCGCCAACTAGACAAAATGACAATTAATAATAAGTATCCCTTACCTAGTATTAACGATCTCTTTGATAAAGTGAGAGGAACAAAGATATTCTCTAAGATGGATTTAATGTCTGGTTATCACCAAGTCAGAATAAAATATGAAGATATAAATAAAACAAATTTTAGAACAAGTTATGGACACTATGAGTTTGTTGTAATCCCATTCGGGCTTACTAATGAAATAACAACATTTATGTGCTTGATGAATAGTATATTCAACCAATATCTGGATAAATTTGTGTTTGTTTTTATCGATGATATTTTAGTTTACTCGAAAACATAAGAAGAACATGAAGAACATCTGAAAATAGTATTGCAGACTTTAAGGGAATATAAACTATATGTTAACTTTGATAAGTACGACTTCTACCAAAGAAATATACAATACTTAGGACATGTAATATCATAAGTTGGTATTGCAGTTGATCCAGAAAAGATAAAATCCATTATGGAATGGCCTATCCCTAAGGATGTAGCAGAAATCATATCCTTTATGGGAATAATTGGTTATTATCAAAGGTTTATCGAAGGGTTTCCTAAGATCGCTTATCCGATTACATCACTATAGAAAAATGGGATGAGATTTACTTGGTCACTAAAGTGTCAGGACAAATTTGATAAATTAAAAAGACTGTTAACTACAACACCTATCCTAAAGGTAGCAGATCTCGAAAAATATTTTATAGTTTGTGTGGATGCAAGCAAAAATGGGTTAGGAGGTGTACTGACACAAGACAAGCACATCATTTTTTATGAATCTTGTAAACTCAAGGAACATGAACAAAATTATGTGAATCACGATTTGGAATTAGCATTCGTAATTCACACACTATAAATGTGGCATCATTATTTAATGGGAATACAATTTATGCTATTAACCGACACCAGTGGTGTAAACTATTTGTTCATCTAACCAGAACTCAATGCAAGGCAAGCAAGATGGTTAGCCTTTTTAAGAAAATTTGATTTCGAGGTATGACACATCAAAGGTAAGGAAAACAAAGTTGTTGATGCACTAAGTCAGAGGACTAATAGATTTTATGAAATAAGTATCAACAAAACAAAAAACTATATCGAACAGAGAATAAAATATGTAAGTAGTAATGACAAAAATTACATTAAAACAACAACAAAATTGCAAGGAAATGTAAAAAAACTGAAAAGAACAGATCTGAGTTTTGATAAAAATGGATTGTTAAAGTTCAAAAATCAGTTGTATGTACCCGATTCTGTTGATTTAAAGACAACAATTCTTGATGAACTGCAAAAAATGTCATATTCTGGTCACTTCAGATACTAGAAAACGATAATCACCTTAAGAAAATTGTTTTATTGGCCTAACATGAAGAATGAAACAACTCAATATTTGTCTAAATGCTTAGATTGTCAATAGGTAAAGGTTGAGGATCATCATCCAACATGTATGTTACAACCTCTGCCTATACCAGAATGGAAATGGGAGATTATCTCGATGGACTTCATCACAGGTTTGCCTAAGAATCAAAGACAAAATGACTCGATTATGGTAGTAATTAATAAACTAAGCAAATCTGCACATTTTATACCTGTGAAATCTACTTATAAAGTGATTACTATCGCTGAATTGTTTAAGAAAGAATATTTAGATTACATGGAATTCCTAAGATGGTGATTTCCTATAGAGATGTCAAATTTATGTCAAATGTTTGGAAGGAATTGTTTGCAGGATTGGATACTAACCTGAATTTCAACACAATCTACCATCCACAAATGGATGGGAGAATAGAGTGAACAATCCAGATTATCGAAGACATGTTGCGAATGTACGTAAGGAAGAAACCAAATAAGTGGTAGGAGTAGCTGCACTTATTTGAATTTGCTTGGAACAATGGTCATCATACATCAACTAAGATGAGTGCCTTCGAAGCATTATACATAAGGAAATGCACAACCCCAATTAGCTAGAACAATCTAGTTGACAGTATTATGGTAGTAATGGAAATTCTCCATGAAATGGAGAGAATGGTAAAAAGAGTACAACAAAACTTAAAAGAGGTCGAATATTGACAGAAAAGATATGCAGATTTAGAAAAAAGACATCGGGAATTTCAAATTGGGGACCATGTATATCTAAAAGTCAAATAAATAAGGATTTCTCTAAATCTAGGAAGTTTTTCAAAGTTGGCACCAAGGTTTTGTGGCCCCTTCGAGATTTTAACTCGAATTGGACCCGTGGCGTATCAACTAGCACTTCCTGTAAATTTAAAAATTCATAATATTTTTCATGGTTCATTACTAAAAAGGTATATTCATGATCCTACTCAGACCATTTATTAGAACATGGTGTAGGTGTAACCAAAAGGTGAGTTCGAAGAGAAACCTTTGCACATTCTAGACAGGAAAGAAACAATACTATAGAATAGAGCCATCGCCCAGGTAAAAGTGCAATGGAAGCACTTAAGTCCTAAGGAGGCCGCTTGGGAATTGGAAGAATATATGATGAAATATTATCCAACCCAATTACGAGAGAGGAATGAACACTCAAGACAATGTTGTACTTAAGGGAGAGAGGATTTAATATACTCAAATTTTAGAAAAATAAATTCTATGTTGAATTTTGAAATAAATTTCCGTTTTTGGAAAATTCAAATTTGGAAATTATTTTTCATTTATGGAAAATTCGAATTAATAATTTTGGATTATGTAATTGATTATTTGATGACAATTGGGAAAATATTTGACTTTCCCAACTGTCCTCTTTTATTGGACACATGTATGAGACACAATTTTAATAAATTTAATGCTGGAAGAAAAATGGAACATCCAGGTTAAAAATTGTTGAGCATGATGCCATGAGTGGGTAACGTGTTTGAGTTACCTTAGGGAGAATTTTTACAAGTGGAATAAATTGAATTTGACCACTAGAATCCCCTAAAAATTATGGATTTGTAAAGTTGTGAATTTCCCCAAGCAGGGAAAGGAATGAAAGACCTAGGCACAAGAATATATACAACATATGTGGGAGGCAGGATGTTGCTTAGTATGTTGGAGGATTGAGAATTGGTTGCTGTTATAAGAACTTACAGTGTGAGGAAATGCATATTATGATCTGTTGTTGGTGACTATATCTTAGGAGGATAATTTAATTTCTCCCTTATGGACTCATGGTCAGGCTAGGGGGTGATCACGACAAGTGACTGTGGATATTTTTTTCTATGGTTAGGTGGAACATGGTTGTTCCTCTTGTTTTCCAACATCAACTTATTAATATATGTATCTTAGCCATGAATTTCATTATTGATGTTATATATATGGTTGTTATCTATTAGGAATATGTTTGGACTTGCATACACATACACAAAATCTGTTTAAAGCGACTATATAGCCATGATGGCTTGCTACAATATGATGATATTGGTAATAATGTTTCTCTGAAATATGATTGTTGTATATCTATTTGACCATATATATATTGACATGCATATAGAAATAAATAACAAGCTATATTTATATTCCTATTGGCCAATAAAGATTTGTATTTTGATTACTGTTTGAATCTGTACACAATCAATTATTGCATATAAATAAATAAAATTAGACTGTACTAGTATTGAGTTACTATCATGGTGAGAATAGGTGAAAAGAATAAATGTCCATGTCCATTCTTTATTTACATCTATTACCCAAGAAAAATATTTGATACAATAGACCTCATATTGTCTTGCAAAAGTAACTATTATAGTGAATAGGTCATTATCCAAACATTACAGTTGGGGTACCATAGGACCCAAAAGTTTCACAACCATTTGTGTTTTTAAGAAAAAAACCCTTATATAAGTGAAACATAAATATAAACGGATTACATAAAAATGTCCGCGAATTATCGCAAGGACTAGTGGAAGACGATGGAACTCAAATACCTTTTATGCATAGGCTGAGTGATTTTCAAAGTGGATGGGGTGCCTCCCAAACTTGTAATAACAAATACAATGTTTTAGTAAATTATTACAGTACACAATTACTGAATATGCAACAAAGTAAGGAATTAAATTACTTAATGTTATAGCAAGATTTGCCTCACCCCATGCAATCTTGCACAGAAGGCCTTTTTCCATTTCCCTATGCAGGCTTGTGATCCCTTTTTGCAAATCCCAGAGATAAAAATACATTTTTTCCACATATATGCACCTTGCCTACTATACAACATGTGTATATGCAGGTTGCACCACTACAACCCTCGTACATCATGACATCTGTCTAAAATTGGGAAATAGTGTCGGTTTTCCATGTCACGACAAGATATCAATGATCCTTGGCCCTCCATATACTGGAAATGTTCTGAATCAACCCTTCAGTTTCACCTGAAGGATATAAATGGGCCAATTCTGAGCTATGGAAATAAGGAGAAATAATTCATCTTTGAGAGTGAAGTTACTCTAGAGGAATTATTCACTTCACATTGTGTCAGCATCCCTTTCTCCTTTAAGTATGAACACAGTGTTCAACCCCCAAAATCTTCCCTTATTGATTGAGAACTTCATTGTCTCTCTTCTATGATCTTGCCTTTGGTGCAGGATTGAAGTGGTGGAGGCCCATCTGGAAGGAACTTAGTTTCTCGATTCTGAACCGTGCCGACACAGAAGTATGTAAATTTTTCACTTATGCTGATCATATATTAATAGAAATATTATTTTCTCATCCAATTGATATCTTGAAAATATTTTAATTATTATTCCATGGGCGTATTTGTTATGAATGTTAATGGATTATGCTATTGAATGTGATAACATCATATATTATCACCATATGCTTTCTTTTCTTGGTTGTTGAGGATTAGTTGCAGGTATATTGCTTTCGGAAAAGTTATAAACGGTGGACTTCATCGAACATTCGGACTAGGTAGGCCTTTTATCTTGTCTTTATAGCATATTTTTTTATATAGAATACTTGAGAATAAAGTTGATTTCTGTAGTCATTTCCATC
This sequence comes from Picea engelmannii, assembly GCA_009831015.1. Lineage (NCBI taxonomy): Eukaryota > Viridiplantae > Streptophyta > Pinopsida > Pinales > Pinaceae > Picea > Picea engelmannii. Next base: position 165,497 of record ML776984.1, read on the forward strand.
TATTGTGGTTTTCCCCTAGCCATAGAGAGATTTTCCTCATAACATTTAACTTGGGTTTCAATGCTGAAAGGAAATTCCTCACCAACTTGCAAAGCCACCAATCCAAGATAGAGAAGGGAAGTGGGTGTATTTTTCACCTGATGGGTTCCCTCGCAAGACGAATAGGGACCCATCATCAATGCATATACTGGTGAAATAATTAGCAATTTCAAAACAAAAAAAATCATAAGAAAGTATATCCTTCAGATTACATTTAACAAGTAAAGAGTCAAAAAAGAAAGAGAGTTACCACAGAAGACATTAAGTGCGATTATAATAGCTAGCAATCATTAATTGGGAAGGAGAAATTTTAACTATTGATAAAAGGTTGTTACAAGAAAATCCCCCTGCGAACAGGTGGATTCCCTCTCGAATCCTAAATCTCTAAGATCAAGATAAAAAGGTGCTAACTTTGGTCACTCACATCCCTTTAAACCTAGCTAAACTAATCTATAGAGAAGAGGAATAAGATGTACCTTTTTACGATGTTTGTCCTTGCCCAGTTCCAAGTTGATCTCTAATCCACAAGCTCTTCAACAGGTCCTGCAATCCAATCAGAGACAAAATAATGCTTCCTATTCTATTACGATTAGTTTGAAACTAGATCTATCCATTAAAGACAAGTTCATATAGTTATACACAATCTTGAAGGAAACATGCCAAGCACATGTATTAATGAGAACTCAATAGAGATACTTACAGACCTTTGATGAAGCTGTAGCATCCTCTTCAAGATCTCCTTGTCCAACCCCTTTCTCAAATGATCCACAAAAAAAATGACTATGCTTCAATGATAATTCTCCCTTATGAGATCATAATTTTGATGCCTTCAATGTCTCTACAATACCACTTCTCATGAGATCATAAGTTTGGTATCTCTAAAAACTCCCTTCCCTTCACCATGATAAGGCTTCATTATATAGGTTTGGGAAGGCCTAACCACCTTAGAGATTATTGGGATAGGTTGAGGATATTTCTCCATTAGTTGTGGATCCTCCCCAAGATCCATCCTTGGCCTCAGATTTGAATCAAACTAACTCCAGAGATGAGGGGGATTTTCCCTTGATTTTCCTCAACATCCCAAGATTTCCTCAAATAGCCCAAAGCTCCCCCAGAATGGGGCACAAATTGTTTCAACGCTCCCCCAAAGGAGGGAAAGTAGCACTGACACTCCCTGATAGTGGGTATGGGAGTGCTGCCCTTCAAAATTTATTTTTAAATGTTTTTTTCATGGCAAAATCTTTGTAATCTTCATCAAATTATTTCTTCTTATTTAACTAGTCTCTAAGGGTGTCTTCAAGTGTCCCTGTGATTTCGTTTGGGATACAACATAAGAAAGATGACTGTATAATGTCTATGAAACTTGTGGATAAAGTGCGACACTTGTGACACTTGTAATGACAATAATAATTCATCATTGAAGTGAGTAATTTTGATGTGTAACAGATTGCCCCCCAAAATGCGAAGTTAGAAGAGGGAAAATGATGACTAAAGTACTTTGTAGATTTTTTCGAGCAAGGGTATGGACTCATAGAACCTGGTAGAAGTTTCATAAAACCATCAGACAAAGTTTATGATATGTTTCAAACCCAAGGCAGACATACCTATGCTTGGGTGATAAAGACTTGCAAGGTCTGGCCGCCATAAGATACAGTGCGGATCCATAATTGTATTAACAAAAGGGTATATCAACCAAATATATAATGTGGATCTATACTCCCATGACATGAATCGATTGTAGCCACAAAAAATACACAATGGATCTACGAGACGACAAGACATAGCCACGAACCAATGCAAATTGGATCTATGTGACAGTATATGTGTCAATATTCAAGAGAAACTCCATCGCAGCCTGGGTAAAGTAGATATCAGAGTTATTACTCAACCTAGGGTCTTCCTACTGATCCCGATGTAGTACGAATCTAACCATGCAAATAGATGTCCTGATATTGAGCATGGCAGAAACCACTTGATTACCGGTGGATGAGGTAAACCGTTAACAAGTGAGAGGGAAATCACCATTGATGTCAATGATTCCCAAGGTACCCTAGTACATTCTAGTGAATGTGAATAAATGAGCTGAAGTCGAACATCCATGGAATCACCTGATCAGAGGACAATGATGTAAACCCAATTTCAAAAGTGAGGAGGCCCTCCATTGAGGCATGCAGGTCCCAAGGTACTAACTGGTTTCTGATTCTAGTTCCCAGATAATGTTTTAAAGTCGACAGGAACAGACTCATCGAAGGAGGGCCTTGATGTATCCCTCATAAATGACACAAAACCAACACAGAGATGTAAATTGGTGGATCAAATGAACATGTACTAACACGAGTATTGAAACATGAAATTTTTTATGGTTGACTCTCGAGGAAGATACTTCCCTTGAACACTGAGGCACAACAACAAAAACATGACATGGAAGAAAACACGATGATGCAGTGGATACTATGACTTTCGTCGGGTGACCCAAAGGAGTAAAGAAACTCAGAGAATTGGTTTAGTGTAGAGTTTTAATGGACTAAATGTATGCAAAGACAAAGTGTCGTGTTCAAGGGTGACTATAAGAGTGACTGCTAATGTTTTCAAAAACCGCTTGGCTTGCTTCCTTCAAAATTTTCCCCCATCCAGATAGACGAGTACCTATTTTTATTTTAATGATATTGAGGAGGATAACACATGCTCAATATAACTCACCTTCAGTGAGTCCCTCTTCCTTTTTTTAACAAACTGGAAGAAGTAAGGGTTCGGTCCCATATGGGCCCTTCAATGTATATTTTTTAACGTGTCTAGAGAAGGTAAGATCGGTGATTTTTCATGTTTAGAGAGTCTGAAAAGAACTTAAAGACAACTCCATTGTTTTCCTTTTTCATAATGTTAGTATCACGAGGCCGAAAAAGAGATAAGCTACCACTCGAAAGACTCCCTTTCAAACCTTTTAACGAGTGTGAAAGGAAGCAAGATCACTCGACAATATTTTCATGTTTATAGAGTTTGAAAAGAGCTTAAGAGATAATCCATTGGGTTCTTTTTTTGTGTATCCATGCGAGTCCTAAAAAGAGATAAAATTTTACTCGGTTGCGTTCTCATGTTTTTTCTAATGTGAGAAGGAACTAAGACCATGCTCGTTATTGGTTTGATTTTTACACAATCTTGAAACAAAATTAAACTATGCTTGTAAATTCCCAACATAATTTCCAAAGGTTGGGATACCCATGGATGGTTGGTACTCTTCCCCCATCTTAAAAAGCTAGCAGTATAACTCTAGAATGATAATCAAAGGTTGGAGACGTTCCCCCCAAGATTCAATGCATTCAACCACTTTGAGGTTGTCACCAATTTCTGTACTAGATAAATAAAAAGGGTAAGGGTGGATGAAATGAAGGTTCAAATATGAGACTTAATGAAAGACTCGACTTGGTAGGAGAGGTGATTTTTTCATTTTTTAACGAGCTTGACACAGGAAAAGAGTTATGCTCAAGGTTCTGGGTTCCATCCCCATATTTTTGTTTCATTTTTTAATGAGCTTGCTACAGAGAGGAAAACTATGCTCAAGACCTCTATTTCATTTTTAACGATCTTGATACATAGAGGAAAACTATTCTTGTAACCTCTTCTTGATCATGAATTCCAAGAGGATAATACTCTGGAAGGAATACATGTCAAGGGATAAATATCAATCATGGCTTCCAAGAGATCTTCACTAGATGGAAGAAAATCACTTTGGAAGGAATACATGTCGACGACCTCGATAAGGGTAGGGAGATCTGGCTCTAATATCCATATCGAAGAGATCACCATGTCAACTACTAGATCTAAGTCATTGGAAGTTGAAGTCATGGGAGACAATGCCACATAACTGAACTGTGGCGGGGGCGATACTATCTGCATATAAGAACCATTTAGGGAGGTCATTGGGTTGGTAATCAAGTCAGGACCAATGCATGAAAGTTGATCAATAACCACAATTCTTCCATTGTGAGGGAAATATATCACACGAAAAAGAGTGGACATAATAGCTTTCATGGCATAGACATAATCTCTCCCAAGGAGTAAATCGAAATCCAAAGGGTCCTGAACTACCATAACATCAATAAAGACAGTTTTTCCTTCCAAAGTTATGGGAAACTGAGGAAGGATCCCTAAAGGTTGACTGGTTCTTCTGTTAAAAGTGAACATAGTATGGGTAACTGGAACAAGATGAGGATAACCCAGATCTTGCCAAGAAAGAGAGGACAAAATACTAATAGATGAGCCTTCATCTATCAGCACATGAGGAACGTCCCAAACACAAACCTGTACTGTAATCTTGAAAGGAATGTGAGAGGGAAGAGGAGGTCCAGTTAGGACACCCCAATCAAAAAGGATGGCCTCATTATTTGGAGGGGGTTTCATGGGAGAAGGAGGAATGACCCTCAACATGGTAGATTCTGTATCAATGAGAAAAATGTGGGCATAATTAGGTTTACTCTCTAGTGGGAGAGTAGGATCGACTGATAATGACATCAAATCGACCACTTGGGTTTCATTCTCAAAGGGGAGAATGTGGTCGACAGATGGAAAATGATCGACCTCTTGGGTTCCACTCTCTAATGGGAGAGTGGGATTGACCGAAGATGGGATCGGATCCACCACTTTGTCCAGTCAACAATGCAGTCCGAACGTATGGGTAGGATAATAAGTCTGAAAGCCTTCAAGAGAACTGAGGAAAAGTGGACCGGTAGAAATCCAGATGACCCCGAACGGATTCGGAGTTCACGAAGCACCGAGACCAAATGAAGACAATTAAACCTCAAGAAGAACCCCCAATATATGATCTGACTACTCAGAACGGTTGAACCATGGAGGGATAATATCCGTAACTCTCCCAAACGATACCTCATGCATAACCCCTGTGTGAGAGGGGGATCCCAAAAAGCTAATACGAAAATTGGATTTTCTCTCCCTATTGAAAGATGCTAAGTTTTTTTGATATCTTTGGAAAGTTATCCTTTCAACCTATTCCAAAGCCGTACACCTTAAGCTAATGTAGGTTTGCTAGCATAAAATGTAAAAATGTCTGATAAATTTTAGTTTAGCATTGATTTTAGTGGTTGTTGTTTAATCAAGAGGAAACTAGCATGGACTAAATGATGTTTTGACTGACTCTAAACCATTCAAAGAAATGAGAATTAAAATATTTCACTTCAATTAAAGCTATCTGACGAGAAGGAGAAAACTTTTATCATTCCCAAATGCACAATGTCCCAAAATGCCAAAAACCATGCAATTTCGCTACTTCAAATGCAAACCAGTTTCACTACCCAAAAGAAAGAATGCAACTATCTTCTTTGTTTGATTCTAATGTATAAATAAATTAAATACAAATCCTTCAATGCTCCACAACTTTCAATCAAAAGAAAGAGTTATATGCAGATGCAAAAGACACAAAGCGACAAAGGTTTTGAACAACGCATGCACTCAAAGCAATGAAAGAAAACAAGTAGAAACTTGTTCTAACAAGAAATCAATCAAGGATTCAACAAATGACAAACATTCAAGGAGTACAAGAATATGCATAGAATAATCCAAGAAAAGACAGAGAGAAAGAAAAATCACTCAAATTGTCCCGACAAAACAAGCAACTAGAAAGGGAAATTTCACATTTAGGAAAAAACTTCAAGCTCCAATCAAGAAAATAAGGGGTGATAAGCATCAAATATCAACCTAAATAACTTCACAAACCAATCACAAAGTATGGGTAAATACTTCCACAAAACAAGCTGAGAAAATATGAGTAGAAAAGGGAAAAACTCCTCCAAAAAGGAGACCAACGCTCCCTGTCTCAAGGGTACAGAGTGCTGCAGTGATCCCTAAAGCATTGTATGGGAGATATAGCACTCTAATATGGCCTACAGGGGGACGTTCATCCACAATGAAATTCAAAAAATAGTCAAAACAATGAAGAAAAACTCACTTAGAATGCATAAAAATTGGTGAAATTCCTAGTGAAGGTAGGAGAAGGATAATGGATGATGATCGAATAGTAAAAGTGATATTGAAGGTGTTAAAATGTAAGTAAATACATGAGGAATTGTTTGGTTAAAATGACCTCAAAGATCAAATGGAACAGTTGATAGATCTTTGAATTTCCTTACAATAGCTTTCATTAAGTCAGATAAATGAGAAGAAAACATTAAATTGACTCTAAATATTCAAACAAGAAGAGTGACCCAAATTAAGGAAGGAATATGTCAAAAATCCAAACAAAAAATCATCAATTATTATAAAACATATTGTTGGAGGCCAAAAACAAGGACACACTAAGATGGTAATAACCCTGAGCAGATGAAAAAGCAAAAACTAGACTCAGAGATCAACTCCCAAAAAGGTTTTTAGTAGAAAAAGACCATCTCTCTGGTGTCAAGGATACAAGTTCATTACAATGCTCTGTGGGATCCTACAAGGGAGGGATAGCACCCTGGTTGTAGAGGCAGGGAAGCGCTAGCCTCTCAGAAGAACATAAACTTGCCTAGAACTCAAAAAACACAAGAAAATTATGAAATTCAGTGTGTATGGGATGAATCCAAGAGCCAACAACACATCTAAGAATCAGAAACACAAAATTAATAAGATATAAAGGTTATACAAGGAAAAAACCAATACCAAGGAAGGAAACCAAAAGTGGAAGCTTCGTTCCCCAGTGGAGTCACCAATTTCTGTTACAAGAAAATCCCCCTGCGAACATGTGGATTCTCTCTTGGATCCTAAATCTCTAAGATCAAAACATAAAGGTGCTAACTTTGGTAACTCACATCCCTTTAAACCTATCTAAACTAATCTATAGAGAAGATGAAGAAGATGTACCTTTTTACGATGTTTGTCCTCGCCCTGTTCCAAGTTGAGCTCTGATCTAGAAGCTCTTCAACTGGTCCTGCAATCCAATCAAAGACAAAAAGCATGCTTCCTATTCTACTACGATTATTTTGAAACTATATCTATCCATTAAAAACAAGTTCATGTAGGTATACACAATCTTTAAGGAAACATGCCAAGAACATATATTAATGAGAACTCAGTAGAGATACCTACAGACCTTTGATGAAGCTTCAACGGCCTCACCAAGCTCTCCTTTTCCAACCACTTGCTCAAATGATCCAAAAACAAAATGACTATGTTTCACTGATAATTCTCCCTTATGAGATCATAAGTTTGATGCCTTCAATGTCTCTACAATACCACTTCTCATGAGATCATAATTTTGGTATCTCTAAAAATTCCCTGCCTTTCACCATGAGAAGGCCTCCTTATATAGGTTTGGAAAGGATTAACCACCTTAGAGATTCTTGGGACAAGTTGAGGGTATTTATCCATCATTTGTGGATCCTCCCTAAGATCCAGCCTTGACCTCATATTCGAATCAAACTAACTCCAGAGGTGAGGGGGGTTTTCCCTGATTTTCCTCAACAGCCCAATATTTCCTCAAACAACCCAATGCTCCCCCTGAATAGGGCACATATTGTTGCGATGCTATCTAAAAGGAGGGAAAGGATCACTGGCACTCCCTGACAGTGGGTAGGGGAGCTCTTCCCTTCTAAATTGATTTTTAAGTGTTTTTTTCATGGAAAAATATTTGTACTCTTCATCAAATGATTTCTTCTTATTTAACCAGTCTTTGAGGGTGTCTTCAAGTGTCCCTGTGATGTTGTTCAGGATACGACATAAGAAAGATGATTGTATGATGTCAGCAACACTTGTGGCTAAAATGCGACACTTGTAATGACGACAATAGGTCATCATTGAAGTGAGTAATTTTGATTTGTAACAAAGGCCGAAGCCACTATGGAAGATTTAATCATAGTTACGTTATACACGAGGATAATTTCTAAACAAATCTACCTTATACAAATACAAAGAATTAATATTCATATTCTGGACAGTCACACAACTATGCAATTAAAGAAACATTGAATCCAAAATTACCACAATGACGCAAGGAGGAATTCTAAGTATAGAAGGATTCATTAATATTTATTAAAAGAAACACAAAACTAAATTTGGGTTTTAAATAATCAAAATTATCTTGTAGGGTTTAAATAGAGTGTCAAAGGACATCGGGATCTTCAAGAATTTTGTATGGTTTGTACCCAAATCCATCAAGTTATTATTCTAGAGCGCAATCATGATGGAGATAAGGCACGATACTCCTCGACCAGGATTTGTTTTTTAAGAATAGTCAAACCCTTTGTAAGGAGGTGTGGTATACCTTTACAAACGATTAAGGGTTTCATCTAAAATCACAGTGTGTAGAGTAAACGAGTAACTGGTGACAAAACTCAAGTATGCAAATATTTAAATAGAGCACAATTGTTGCTAATGGTATAGTAAAATTCTATCTAGCCACGACCCGACTTAGGTCATGATATAAAAAGGATTTAACATTGTCAATTAAAATCCCTCTTGCACAGAATGAAATCCCATAAACGGATGGCATATAAAGAGAAACAGTGAACACGCGACTTTCCACAGAGAAGAGTAATATACAAGCAATGATAAAATGAACATGCACTCGACATATAGAGAGGGATTTTGTTTAAGAAATATATGGCATAAATAGAGAAACAAAACACGTTCATGATAGAAAGACAACGAGGAAAACCACAAATAGTATAATTGATAGACAGTGAAGCACAACACACGCAACCAACGTAGAGGGAGAGATATCCCATAAAAAAACATAGAAAGAGAATAGTTTCTACAGTGGGTGAAGTATGTAAATTACATGACAACACTATGAATTCATCGCTGAGGGGATACGAAATAGAAAGGAAGGATTGACATAGAGGATGGCCAAGACATACTAAAAGGACTCATGCAAACTACTGTTCGGAAAAAAAAAACTTTTTCACAAAAAACATTACTTCAAAGGTATTTTAAAACACCAATGTACATTAACGATAATTCTGGAAAGAATAATATGTTAAGAGGGAAGACTTACCCTGGACTACCTGAGGGCGAAATGTAGCAGTAGTTGTCACAGACCTAAGAAAGTTAACCATCACGACATGTTTATCCTTCTACCATAGAGCCGAACTAGTACCAACATAGAAATGCTACTTATTACCACAGATTCGAACTTATTAACAAAACAACATTATCACCTTTCTACTACAGAGAAAGAGCCGAGCAAGGTTACCCTTGCAACACCATCACCTTGCTACTATAGAGCAAGGGTCGAGTAAGGTTACCCTCGCAACACCATCATGTTTCTACTACATAGAAAGAGTCGAGTAAGGTTACTCATAGAGTAACATAACCAAGTGGAATGACCATGAAGGAAAGGGCATTTCATGCCTCTCATTTTTGGGAAGGTCGAATAGTATGCTTCCATGTGAAGCCAACTTAAGTGGTGAACCAGGAGTGGAGATTTCCCTGCAACGTCAAACTAGACGGAGTAGTGGTGGTATGCTACCATTAATGGAAACTGATAGTTTAATAACCTAAGTCTAGGTTCAGGTCGTCCTACAACCACTAGCTTAAATTCTCCTCAAATTCCATAAAGGCCGAGCCTTGACTGTAATGAGAACTAGTGGGGATGCATTAGGGCCATAATTTTATACTTATGTGGATCGTAAGACCCATATATTATTTCCATTACTTTGGGATTTGACAACCAACGTGTTGGATGGGAGTTAGGGTTTAAGCTCTAAACTGTTCCCTTTGTGAAAACATAGCATAAGATTTAAATCATGGGTATATCGTTAAAGGTTTCTTAAAGCATAAGGTAAGGATTATGTAATAACATTTTAAACATATCATCAATGGTGTTCTAATATTAATATATGACTTCCATAGTAGGTCTTGGTTATAACATTATATGTGATAGAGATATAATGTATGGCTTATCTATTAAGCCTTAATTATGTCGTTGAATATTTATAAACAATGTATCAGTTAAATAATGGGTGGAATAATCATAGCTAGTCTATAGACCTCGATAGGTATAGCCACCAACTCATCAGGATGATAATGTTACCTCTAAATAACTGTAACAACCTCGTTGTTGCGACCACAACAAGTAAAAAAAAAATTATTTCTAAAATAAATTTGCCCCCTTTAATGCGATAGAAATTAAATCATTGTCATAATAGAAATGCAATCGAACCAACATCCCATTATTAAAATAAAATATAATTACATATTAATAATCAATCACGACCCAAGTTCGACACATCATTACCATAAATATGATTCGCCTCTCGATGTATTAACACAATTAAAAAGAAGCACATAAACATTGCATTCACACCTTTAATAATGACGCATAGAATGTACAAGTAATACATCATGTCACATTTCATCACATCTCGATCAACGGAAACAACCAAAACAAGGATCAACCATAACAACGATAAACAAGGGAATTAGGGTTCCTTCAATCAATCATCCATCGAATAAATTCCCAAGGCACAGGAGAAATAATGACTAATCCATCATATTGAGACAAATTCCCAAGGCACAAGAGAAATAATGACTAATCCATCATATTGAGACATAAGAGAAAACGCAATATAATCAACTTTAATTATTTTTTTATTTTTTTTGTATCTAGGTGAATCGGTAACTACGGCGGTATCTGGCTACTGCGTGACACGGGGTTGAATCCTTGTCGGCTACCTTATAACCCCTAGGGATAACCATACCACTCGCAACCCTGGCCTCTAGATAAGATGAGGTTTGAACTCGTGACCTTCTTAGTACCACGAACACCTTAACAGTACGTCTTTTGGCCACTAGACCGCACCCCTGTGGGCTTAATCAACTTTAATTATCGCGCAAATGTAAACAACTCTAAAATAGACACGCATCCACACAACCCTTAGCGCTCGAGTAAAGGTCCATTTTAATTTCTTCACGCAAAGGAAATGCAATCACATAACGAAACATTCATCATCAAAATTCAAGCACGCCAAAAATCTAATTAATTCATCATAACATAAACCAAGGCGCTTGGGTAATTATCTAAATCTTAACTTGTGCAACGAATGCATGATCAATGCTTTCGACATCAACAATAATCCAATGGCGCTAGAAAACACATTTCTTAATCATTCACGTCAACACCTTTTCATAGCACGAGAAGTCCCAATCTAAACAATCGTTCTTACACTTTAGTTCGAGGCATGCAATAAGTCCAGCCTATAAGCAGACATACTATTCATAAACCTTTTGGTGCATGCAAGGATCCTATCTTCTACTAAACATTTTAACAACAACATTCTAGGAGCTTGAGGTATCGATTTCGGTTGCAAGGCATAACATAATACAACTAAATAATCATTCAACCTCAAGGTTCTTAAATTAATCATGAACTCACATGTAAGGAATATGGTTAATAATGAAAGAATTAATGTGACCACTTGGCACAAGTAATCTAAACACAACCATTCACCCCCACCTTATTTCAAGGTGCTAAAATGTAAATTCTAGTATCTCGGAAAAATCAGATCAGTTTACTTAGCCACAAACTCTCAAGATTCTAAAATGCTAAAGGGAGAGATCCCTCACTAAGGCTTGAGCTGAACCATACATTGCTTTTGTATTCAAGGTTTAGAATAAGGAAGGGTCTACTTACGAAAACATTGACTTCTCATATTAAAGGATAACTAAGGAGTAACCAGTCTCTCCAGGAAGGCATTAATATCAATCCCAAGAAATTATGCTATATCTTATTGTAATTGACAATTAATTTATCCTTCCAAATAAGTTAACACCATCCATTTGACTAATGAGAAGAGAAGAAAACTGCACAAATATAAATAACAAAAATATCATTTAAATAATAATAACAAAAACATTGTTCTTTGTCAACTTGGGCAGCGCTCCAGGATAACGACATAATTTTTGTGTGAAACCTCGATCACCACTTCCTTCATCACCCACGCACATGGGATACTAGTTCAATTTTAATAAATATTTCAAGGTTACTTCACATTGATTAATTAACATGAACGCACAAACAAATAGTGTATTAACCTTGGAGTAAATGCTGGTAGTTGTGAGAGATTGAAAGCATTGGGCCCCTGGGAAGGATCATGAATAATGGTTGGTTGATAAAAATAATTTAGTAGGGTAAAGGAGTCATGATTTACCTCATTATATCCCACCGAACATCATGCGCAGAAAACACATAAGGTAGATATGTATATCTCTCTGATTATACATTTTAATCAGAAGTAAATACCTCTCGACCAAAAGCAAGCATGGCTAAATTTTGTTGGATGGACACTTGGAGCGACAAAAGGAATGATAAATTGTGGAGCAAAGAGAAATGCAGAGAGAAAAGAATAGTATATTCAAATGTATTAAGAAGTACAGAACAGAACTGAAGTAAGTTGAAGTACTGAAGGATTACCAACAATAGGGAATAGCTGAGCTTATATATGCTCAAGCAAGACAGAATTAGAAAGTACAACTGTCCAGTACAGCTGGCAGTGTACGGTCATACTGTTGAGGGTACAATTTATTTAACACTCCCTCTTAGACTCAACAGTTATAATCAGCAGCACTGACTATGCCTAAGTGTTGTCTCTGGAAGTCAAAAACTGACTTTCCTAGTGGCTTGGTGAAAATATCAGCAAACTGATCTCTAGAACCACAAAATTGTAGTGCAATGTCACCATTATTCACTAACTCGCGTATGAAATGAAACCGAGTGTCAATGTGTTTACTTTTCTTGTGAAACACATGGTTCTTGGATAATGCAATGGCTGATGTGTTGTCACAGAAGATAGGAGTTGGATCCTTCTCTATTTGTGACATGTCTTTCAATAATCTTCTGAGCCATATAGCTTGACAAGAAGCTGAGGTAGCTGCAACATACTTTGCCTCTGCAGAAGATATTGATACGATTGGCTGCTTCTTCGATGCCCATGAAATCAGGTTCGTGCCCAGTTGAAAAACATATCCTGATGTGCTTTTCCTATCATCCAAGCTGCCTGCAAAGTCACTATCTGTGTAACCAGAGAGTTGATTACAATCAGATGTAGTGTACCATAAGCCAAAATTTATTGTCCCTGCTACATATCTCAAAATTCATTTTGCCATTTTCCAGTGTGAATCCTTGGGTGATTCCATGAATCTGGAAACAAGGCTAGATGCATACATGATGTCTGGCCTAGTTGCTGTAAGATACAACAAACTGCCTACTAAACTTTTGTATAGAGTAGAGTCCACAGTAGGAATTTCATCTTTCTTGCTTAATTTTGTGCCTAATGGTATGGGAGTTTCCGCTGGATTGCATCCTTCCATGCGAAACCGTTTGAGAATGTCTACTGCATACTTTTGCTGACAGACAAAAATACCTTTGGCTGATTGATGAACCTCAATGCCTAAAAAGTATTTCATGATGCCAAGATCTTTCATCTCAAATTCAGATTGCATGGCATGCTTGAAATCTGTTAGCTCTAGATTTCCTGTGTAAATCATGTCATCAACATATAAACATACAATTAGTATTTTACCATGTTGATCTGTTTTGGTATAAAGTGTTGGTTCATTTTGACTTCTGTTGAAGCCACTTTTGATCAGGTAGGTGTCAATTCTGCTGTACCAAGCTCTTGGAGCTTGCTTTAAACCATGCAAGGCTTTCTTCAACCGATACACTTTGGCTGGGTGCTCTTGGAATTCAAATCCAGGTGGTTGATTGACATAAACTTCTTCTTCTAAAAAACCATTTAGGAATGCTGACTTGACATCCATTTGGTAAACTTGCCAGTTGTGTTGTGCTTCTGTGGCCAATAAAGTCCTTACAGTGTCTAATCTTGCTACTGGAGCAAAAGTTTCACCATAATCAATACCTGGTTGTTGTGAGAATCCTTGGGCAACAAGTCTTGCCTTGTGCTTTTCAATCTGCCCTTTTTCATTTAGTTTGGTTTTGTAAACCCACTT
>ML776984.1:181367-192316 GCA_009831015.1 Picea engelmannii
TTGACAAATCCTTGGATTCAAGGATGGCTGTTACAACCATTTCAAATTTCCTTGGTAAACTTCTGAGAATTTTCTCAACAATTCATTGATCAGTGATGGTTTCACCAATGAGTCTGATCTGGTTCACGATGCCCATAACTCTGGTCATGAACTGATCTATAGTTTCAGACTCTGTTATCCTGAGAGTCTCAAATTGTGTCCACAAGGACTACAGTTTAACTGTTTTTACCCTGTCATTTCCTTGATAGGATGTTTTGAGGATGTCCCAGGCCTGTTTGGAAGTACCAGCGCCTGTGATTTTCGAAAAAATCGAACCATCCACAGAGTTCTGTATCCAGAATTTTACTTTGTTTTCCTTGGTCCTCAGAGTTGCCTGAGCAATTCTCTGCGCATTTGTCATGGCAGTGAGGGCGGCTGGATCTGGTTCCACATAGCCAAGATCCACCGGTTCCCAGCATTCTTGTGCTTGCAGGAACGATCTCATTCGAAGAGACCAAAATTCGTAATTCTTTCCCAGAAGAATCGGACCCTGAGTCGGGCCGAGATTGCTGGTCGACGCCATTTAAAAAAAATGCTGAAAAAAATAGAGGGAAAAATTCGTATTTACCTCCAATCTCAGAGATTGCCGATTCGCCGATGGCCGATAGGAGCTTATCGGGATTTAGATGGCCCTTGGTCTCCTTGCAATGTGACCACGCGCCTTGTGTAAGCGCTACGGGCTTTTCCCGTTCCTTTGGCTTTCAAATCGCCGAAATGCGAAAAATAGCCTTTCAACTTTTCAACGGTCCAGATCGTGCATTGATCGGACGGTCCAGATCGTATCGGGATATCACGAATTGGGATTTCGTGATTTTTGATGTCGAGGTTCTTTGCCTCCTCGATTTCGCGATCGCCGATATTCCGATGGCATGCTTCCTTTCGGGACTTTGCCCGATTTCATTGATTGCTGCCACGCGACCCAGCAGACGGACGGTCGTGATCTCTCCTCGCGATTTCATGATATGATGTGTCCCGGACCTCTTGTCTCCAGGATCCGCGAAATGCCGAATCCCGAAAAACCGATGAACTCGCTTATCGGGACTTTTCCCGAAAGCCTCGATCTCTGCCATGCGTCCTGAGCAGATGGATGGCTAGATTTGCGTCGGGGATTTCACTGGAAGGAAACACGATCACTTGTTCTCAAGTTTCGCGATTTCCTGAATCCCGATATGCCGATGGCGCTTTCCTCTTCGGGACTTTTTCCAAGTCGCCGGATTTGCGCCACGCATCCTTGAAGAATGGACGGTCCTGATGCGTCCTCGGGATATCGAGACATGCGATGCTCCAAACCTCTGTCAACGTGAAACCCTGAATGCCGATACGCTGACGGTGCCCTTGATGTCCGCCACGTGTCCGGTCAAAAATAGACGGCTGAGATCTTATCGGGATTTCGCGTATCGTGATTTCGCGGGTTGCGATGTCAAATTTCTTTGACAACTTGAAACCCCAAACTCCGAAATGCCGACGAGCGCTGCGATGTTCACCATGTGTCCTAACAAACGGACAGCTGAGATCTTATCGCTATATCACGTATCGGGATTTCGCGAATTACGATGTAAAGTTTCTTTGACAACTTGAAACCCCGAATGTCGATATGCCGATGGGCTAATCTGCTGCCACCAGTCCTGTGAGATGGACGGCTGTGATCGTTTCGGGATTTCGGGATTTCACGTATCGGAGTTTTTGGAGAAGGATTCTTTCGCTCCTCCAACTCCCGATTCCCGATTTTGCGATGGGATAGGATCTCGCTACGTGTCTCTTGATGAACGGTCAAGATGGCGTCGGGATTTCACGACTTTACAAGTCGAAATCACTCCAGTGCGCTCCACACGACTAACCGTCGTGCAACTTCTTGCTGATCTAACGGCTGTCGGGCCTGTGTTCAAGATCTGACGGCTGAAATTCCTTCGCCCTTTCCGCGCTCTCCTCGTCCCTTCTGGTCTGGTTTCCCGCCTTGGAACCGTTCGCAGGACGAATTTCACGGCTTCAGTGGCTGTTCTTTGCGCCTGAGATGCGTTCTATCCCGAATTTAACGGAATTTTCTCCTGCAGAAGAAAAGATTCGTGAATCTTTCAAAGATTTGAAATAATTTTAGGAATTCTTCATTTTGTGCTTCAATCTTTAATAGATATGAGGGAAATTTTCGATTTCTTTAAAATTTCTTGCCTCCTCCGACTTTTGTTCGTCAATCTTTGACGATTCTTGAAAAAATTACAAGAATCTTCAGGGTTTCTTCTTCTGCGTTCTCTTCGTCCAGGATATTTCGAGCATTGTACGCTCTGCTTCCTCCGCAAGCTTGTTACGGCGATCTTTAAAGAGTATTACGGCCAGCTCTCCAAGCCTTGTGAAAAAACTGTGTCGCGTGCTCTCAAGATGCGTGTAAGCTCTGCGCTGTGAGTATGAAGTTGCTCTCCCGACTGTGTGAAGAGGCTTACTGCTGAAGCTCTGATACCATGATAAATTGTGGAGAAAAGAGAAATGCAGAGAGAAAAGAATAGTATATTCAAATGTATGAAGAAGTACAGAACATAACTAAAGTAAGTTGAAGTACTGAAGGATTACCAACAATAGGGAATAGCTGAGCTTATATATGCTCAAGCAAGACAGAATTAGAAAGTACAACTGTCCAGTACAGCTGGCAGTGTACGGTCATACCGTTGAGGGTACAATATATTTAACAAGGAATACTACGTTAAAAAACAAAATAAAACACCTACTAAAAGTTGGTCATGTGGGGAGGTGCGCAAGAGCAGTCTGAAACTGTCAGCGGTGAATTTTTTTGGGGAAATATCAGGAACAATAAATAACCATGGAAAAAGTGAGGGCCATTCAAAACATGGATAGGTAATGGATCTTCTTTTCTGCAATTAATTTCCGAGAAAGGAAGGAGATCCTTTCACGCAACGCCAATACAATGAAGGGTTTTGGCCGGGTTTAATTTATTCAAATCGCAGCAAATTTTAAGTGAGATGTTGGGTTATCTCAGGGCCAAACACAACTTAGGATTAGGGAAGATGTTGGGTTATCCGAACGCAAATCGTAGAGCATCCATATTTTTAGAAGTTGAGAACATAAAGAAGAGGATGATCCAAGTGGATATCGGTGGCCACCCACCTTTTCCAACTCGCTCAAAATATATTTCTGGCAATTTTGGCAATTTACTATTTTTAGCAGTTTTTAACTTCCAAGGCCATTTTGAGTGCCTAAATGAAGGTTTTTCGGGATCAATATTCTCAATAATATCCATAGGATCTGATTGATACCCCAAAATTAATCTCCCCGGTGATACCTTTCCAACAAGCTATCGTGCGCCCAAAACGGAGATCGTATGCCAAAGTTACGCCCCCGGGAAGTTGATACACCAAACTACCCAAAACGGGGTCCACAAAATTGTTGTCTTTTCATCTTCTGAGGTTAGGGTTTTGGATTTTATTTATGATAAAAATGTCTTTGGAACCTCATTGTAAAATCATCTTCTCACAGATACAAGTAGGCATCACATCTCTTCTCAGAGATAAGCTACCACCATTCTAGCAAGTCTTTCACTCTGTATTTTACAGTCTTTGCACATTTTCGCTCATTGATAGAAAAATGTGTATTATTGTATATATGTGCTTATGGTTGCATGTTTGATACATTTCTGTTATAATATTGGATATCCGATATATCTCTATACATTTCTTTATTATATCTTCACTCTCATTTCTTTCCAAAAATAATCCAGATCAGAGGACCCCAAGGAGAAATCCCCACACGCACGATGTTTCCCTCTATAAGATGCATAGAAAATTTGGTTCGAATGATGCAGAGGAAGATAGGGATGCTCTGGGAACAAATCAACATTGGTCCACGTGGAAACTATTTCGTTGAGTGAATACCACTGTTAGATAGTGTTGGCGGACAAAAATGACTGTCCGTCAACTAGAAGAATGAATCTGGTCCGAGGTTGTCTAAATAACCCAAGTCGTTTGGTGTAATTCGTTCTGACGGGTTTAATGGCTCTGTTAGCCAATCTAAAAGTCCTAAAAGAAACAAATAAAGGAAATGAAATAACTAACTAATTACTAATCACTATATATATATATATATATATATATATATATATATATATGTACATACGTATAATGTAACTATTGTAGATATATTTAAACAAAAGATTTACTTATCTTACTTATGTACATGATATACAAACTGCAAGTTTTAATCTAAACTTACAGAACTCAATTTGAAAAATGATTGCTTCGAAGAAGTAGATAAAGAAATCACATAAAAATATTTTTTCGTTTTTCCTTTATAAATCTAAACTAATATAAAAAAAATACTATGAAATAGAAACGTGTGGATGGTCAAAAGCCGAACCTTACATTCGAGTTTTAGTGATAAGAAAATGACAGAAAAATGTAAATGAACTAACCTGCTAGTAAGTTAGCGATATGTATCCAAGCATCTACATGATTAGAGAATGTCCAACTACCACGTCCAAGAGGGAAACCTGCAATGAACCTTAAGATTGTTCTAAATAAATCCAAAACAATGTGTTGGCAGTTGAGTTTTAATAACAGAATAGATGATATGAATAGGTCATGTGATCTTATGATCACAAGTGATTACATTAAGATAAATCTGATTGTAATAACATTGCATTTGATTATTCAACTAAAATTAAAGATAAATCATGTCATTTAAGATGAATAGATGATCACACTGTTAATATCTAAAGCATCAAATATGGACGATATTTATAAAAGAATTATCCCAAAACATAACATATCGTGAAGTCTAAAGCTATCAAAACCTATTAGTATATCAGGATAAACAAAAAATAAATGAAAACACCATTTACAAGAGGCTAAAGCCAAAATGCATATTGTTGTTTCATTTAAGTCTGTGAATTAATCGTCCATCTTCTACCCCGGGCCAAGATAATTTCTATTACAAAATATTGTGTATTTAAAGAGTTCAGGTAAGCTAAGCATCCTATCTTCTAAGATAGGATCATATCTCAAAAGGATCTCAAAATTACAACAATAGAGTGTCTAAAAAACCACTCAATAGCAAACCGTATCTTCAAAATTACACAAGCTTTGTTTTGATTTACAGAATAAGCCAAAAGAGGTGACTAATCAACTAAGTCTAGCAATGATCCATCTTATGAGATTACCAAAAGATACCTCATATCCTGAAAGCAAAACGAAATGTGCAAATTAGATATATTTAACTAACAATTTCCAAATTTGTATATTTGAAATTTGACTTGGCTATAGAATCTCACGATTCTGAAGCATTCTTATTATTGACAATAGAAATCTAAATCACTCTAAATTAATTAGAAAAATAACAATAAAGAACAACAACAAAAAAAAAAAAAATCTTACCATTCAACTGAAAATCAAATTCGAATCACAAAATTTCAGAGTTGATCACAACCTCAATATTATCGACGTTTTTTATTATGATATTGTCATTCCTTTTCAAGCGTTTTCCTTGCCTATGTGCATTGATATTGAGCTCGCGGTTTTCAATTGTTAATGAGTGGTTTTGAGCCGTAAGATCCTTCATTTTTTTTAAAGGACGGGAATGTCTGTGTAATACAGACCGATCCAGTGTAAACATACTTCACAATTTACAAAAGGGGCAAATGGTTGAGAAAGCACATGACTGTGTGTTAAAACACTTCCACTATCCATTGTCATCTTTTGACCGAATTTAATTCCTGGAAAATCCTTGTTGTGCTTCAGACATGGTGGAAAGTTATTCACATAATCGAAAGCTTGAACGAGATCTAGTTTAGAGTGATTTGGTTTTTCAGCTGCCAAAAATTTTTCAACCTCAAAATAAAATCTCTCATGGACCTCGATCAATTCGATCGAGCTCACATGAGCTTTTGATCTATTCTGTAGGCTCCTAAAAATCAGTCTCCCGACCCTCTTGTTATTAAACCCTCACATGTCTCGATTTTTCTTTGACTGTTTGGAAGGGTTTCCACTGGTGTATTTGATGTTAAGGTTAGTGTCGACGACCTGGTCATACGCAGGAGTTTCAACAAGCTTGGAGCTGATGTCTTTCTATTCACACACTGACTGATAGGGTGTATCCCTTTCACAAGGGTTTTCACATAAGAAAAATGACCTATCACTGGAGGGAAAGAGAGACTTTTATAGAATAAGTTTATCAACTACCAGAGTGTCCACAGGGTTTACTGTAACAAAGACATTATGAGTCACTAAGGCATCCCAATCATCATTAAGTAGTTTCAGATGATGAACTATCAACAACTTAATTAACCCATGATGAAACAAGTTGGAATCCAATTTATTCCTTTTATATCTCTTTGACATATTATATAAACTTCGTAATAAGTAAAAAGTTATGTTTAACTGGAAACCGATAAAATGCATGAGCAATCTTATGTGGTAAAGGAAGATGAGGCTATATCGGCCTTCACAAGTGACAAAATGTCTTAACACTGCCAATAAACCATGCCATCTATCCTTCAATAGAGAGAGTGGCATACCTTTGTCACATCATTGAATTTTTTGAGAGGTGACGAACAGACCCCATGGTACCTCGTCCAGCTTTGAATTTTTAAACCATTTTTGGTTGATAAGGGGAAGACCTATTGCCTCACTCAGGAATTCCTCAGTTATTTCCAATTGAATGTCGCCCACTTTATCTCTGCATCCATTGAATGTGAGGGAAAACTCTTGGGCTGCTTGTAAGTTATAACCTTGAAACTTCTCAAGAAACATAACCTAGCTCTGGATTTTAAGGTCTTCACTCATGTCATCACACAACAACAAAGTTTGGGAGCCATTTGGCTCACAAGGATGAAAGGGGCAATAAGGGTTTGGACAGGTAGTCACAATGGCGACCAAAACTCACTATGAGCATAAGGGGTAATAGAGACAGAAGAAGGCCATAACAAGTAACAAGGAATAAAACCCACAGTTACCCTAGCGTGACCAAAATGAGAGCATAGGGGGCTTCATGTTAATCTCTAATATTGTCTCATTACCCCTTAATTGGGGCATATTACATTAGTAATTTTATTTTATTTATGTCGGATTTATTCCATTAGTTGTAATTATACCTCCTAGTCTCCTATATATACCAAGGAGACATTTTCATTTGGAATAATCTTGTACTTGAAAATTTATGCGGGGTAAAAGGAGGTTTCCCCCTTGAAGAGGATTATTATCTGAAATTATATCTTTTTCAAGGCATTGAGTACTTATTCTGAGGTTTTTCTATGCTATATTGATATTTGGTTCTTAACATATGGTTTCAGAGCTCCAAGTCTTGAGGTTTCACTGCTACATCTGAGACACCGTGGAATTTGTGCTATAACTTTGTTTCTACAACGATTCATAAGGAACGACTTGGAGGATATTTATCAGACGGATCAAGGTACGTTGGGTTAAAATTTCTGCTCCTGAGGCCTTATACTTTTGGAGATACAACATTTGTAATATAGGGTTATGGAATCATCCTGAATTGAGTCATCGCAAAATTTTCTCTATAAAACATTTTCTATAACGTTTTAGACCATTCACTCTGGAGGATTTTCTCAAAAATTAGTAAGGTCTCTATTGTATAAATTTCAGCTTCTGGGTCATCACAAATTTGTATATACACCCTGTGGAATATAGGGTATCTGACTAATCTTATTGACTAGTCTCAAGCAGGTGTTCCGGGTAAAACAATCATAAATTCTTCCTAGAGTATCCTAATTGAGTGAGACTAGTTGGATTGGATATTGGACAAACTCTAGTAGTTTTGGTACGAGTTTTAGAATTTTATATCAATTATTTTGTGTGGGGAATGCTATACAAGTGAGCTCTCCTGGAAAGGCCAAAAATCAACAAGTTGTAGGGAAGTTACCATAAATTCCTCTTGGCACATCCAATTTTTATCAGACCTGTGGCATTTAAGAGAATAAATATCAGATACCTACAAAAAATAAAAGTTCATACTCAGAAGGGCCAAAATTTTGGAGATACAATAAAAGGAAGATTGTCTAGCAGAACCACCTCAAAATCAAGGTTTAAAGTGATACTTGGCCAACATTCCACCAAAAAAGGGAACTGCTACACCAAATAAGCCTCTAAACAATCCTACTTGGACTCTTGATGATGGTGAAGAAATGCGTAGGGACATAAATGATTTACAAAAGAAGATAGTAACCAAATATGAAGTACACGAGATGATGGATTCAATGGAAGCTAAGTTGGATACTAAGATGGATGGTTTAAAAGGGGAGATCATGGAAGGATTGGAAAATTTCCTAATATAAAGGACACCTGAAAGTGAAAATGTATCCCATGAAATTCATGATGAGGACACAAGGAAGGTGAATCAAGAATGATGAAACTCCAACTTTGGGTTTAAGACCAACCACCTTCCTAAGATCGATATGAGGAAGTTTGATGGAAAGGACCCAATCACATGGATACTTCAGATGGATCAATTATTTGATCTACATAATGTGCCACATACACAAAAGGTACGAATTACTTCTTTATATTTAGAACCCAATCAATTTGTATGGTATCGATGGCTTTGTTCACGCAAATCACTCGTCAATTGGACAATTTTCATGGAAGAAATGATAGCACACTACAAGGATACAAGGAGCAATACCTTCTTTAGAAAATTGATAAATCTCAAGCAAAAGGGTTCAGTTACCAAGTACATTGAGAACTTCCAAAGATTGAATATAAAGGTAACAGATATTCCAAATGAGCACTTGATTGATGTATTCATAGGAACTTTAAAGGATAACATTCAACATGAGGTTCACCTTTGGGAACCCAAATCATTGGAGAATGCATTTAAGGTGGCAAGAGATGTTGAAAGTTAAAATATGGCTATGGCTACTAGAAGGACGAATCCTAACATCTATAGAGAGAATAATTCACCTTCTTCTAAAACACCTCAACCTACAAGGTTGAAACCTCAACAATTGGAGGAATGAAAAGAAAAAGGTTTATTCTTTAATTGTGACAGCAAGTACAGTAAGGGACATAAAAGTGGTGAGAAGAAATTATTCTACATAGATTGTGAAGAGGAAGAAGAACAAGAACAAGAACCATCTCAATATGAAAACGTAGAAGCAATTTCGTCTGAAGAGTTGACTCCCATGATATCATGTAATACATTGGATGGAATTAGCACTCCTCAAACCCTCAAGATAGAAGGATACATAAAAAACAAAAAGGTAATAGTCCTAATTGATTCTGGTAGTACTCATAATTTCATTCACTATAAATTAGCCAAAGCTCTCAATTGCTTTGTATATCCAGCGCCAGAGTTTCAAGTAATGATTGCAGATGGAGGAACTATCAATTTCTCATAAAAATGAAATAAGATCAATCTTACTATGGGGGAATATGTAATGAATAGTCCAATGATTTCTATACCCATGGGTGGTGCTGATGTTGTACTAGGAATCCAATGGTTACAATCATTAGGAACAATGGATTTTAATTTTCAAGAACTTTTCATGAAATTTTCATTGGAAGGAAAATAAATTGAGTTAAGAGGTATAACAGGGAAACCCGGTAAGGTGTTAAGCTCTAATGGCATGAAAAAATTATTGAAAAATGGGCATCAAGGAATTATTGCACAACTATGCTCAATAGATGTTCAAACATCTAAGCCATCTATTCCTCAATATCTCCAAGGGATCATTGATAAGCATTCCAAAGTATTTGAAAATATTCCCAAAGGTCTTCCACCCACTCGAAATCATGATCATGAAATTCACCTAATTCCTTGGAGTGTTCCTCCTAACATCAGGCCATACAGATACCCTTATGCCCAGAAGAGTGAAATTAAGCACATGGTTGAAGAAATGTTAGAGGTTAGCATTATTAGACCTAGCCAAAGTTCTTACTCTGCACCAGTGGTAATGGTATTCAAGAAAGATAGCTCATGGCGTATGTGTCCATATTATAGAGAGCTAAACAAGATCACTATTACAAATAAGTTTCCCATTTTTGTCATTGATGAATTGTTAGATGAACTACATGGAGCAATGTATTTCACAAAATTGGATCTTCGTTCAGGGTATCATCAGATTAGAATGAAGGAAGAAGATATCCCAAAAACAATATTCCAAACTCATGAAGGTCATTATGAATTTTTGGTCATGCCTTTTCTCCTTACAAATGAACCTTCCACATTCCAAGGGTTGATGAATTCCATTTTCAAGCCCTTCCTTCGAAAATTTGTGTTATTATTTTTTGATGATATACAAATCTATAGCAAGTCTTGGGAGGATCACGTGTGACATATTGACAAGGTTCTACAACTACTAACAGAGCAATAACTATATGCCAAACCATCCAAATGTTTCTTTGGAGTGAAGGAGGTGGAGTATTTGGGTCATATTGTATCTCATGAAGGTTTCAAGGTAGACCCTAACAAGATTAAGGCCATGATGGACTGGCTGATTCCCAAAAAATTGAAGAATCTTAGAGGATTTTTGGGTTTGACAGGTTACTACCGCAAGTTTGTTCGGCACTATGGAATAATAGCAGCACCTTTAATGGAACTAACTAAGAAGGATGCATTTGCATGGAATCCAGAGACAACTAAAGATTTTGAACAACTTAAAGAGGTGATGTGCAAAGCTCCTGTCTTTACCACTCCAGACTTCACAAAAACCTTTATTGTGGAATGTGATACCTCGGGAAATGGAATTGGTGTTGTCCTAATGCAATAAGGAAGGCCCATGGCTTTTGAAAGTAGACCACTCAAGGGAAAGGACTTACACAAACCCATTTATGAGAAGGAAATGATGGCAATACTACATGCATTGAAGAAATGACATCCTTACCTAATAGGTAGGCACTTCAAGGTCAAAACAGATCATGATAGTCTTAAATACTTCTTGGAACAAAGACTAT
>ML776984.1:207307-229257 GCA_009831015.1 Picea engelmannii
TACATTGCTCATAATAAAAGGTCAGATCTTTTCTTGTGCTTCTACATCTTGAATATATTGTGATCTCCATGTGTTGATGAATCTTGTATGCACTTAATAACTCAATAAATCAGTAGTAGTTAGTGATTCCAAGAAAGAATTTGTCTTGGGATCATTACAATCTCGCAGTTTTCAATTGTCAATGAGCGGTTTTGAGTCGTAAGATCCTTGATCTTTTTTTAAAGGACGGGAATGACTTTGTAATACAGACCGATCCAGTGTAAACATACTTATCCAGTGTAAACATACTTCACAATTTACAAGAAGGGAAAATGGTTGAGCAAGCGCATGACTGTGTGTTAAAACACTTCCAGTATCCACTGTCGGCTTTTGATCAAATTTAATTCTTGGAAAATCCTTGTTTTGCTTCAAACATGGTGGCAAGTTATTCACATAATTGAAAGCTTGACCGAGATTCAGTTTAGAATGATTTGGGTCTTCAGCTGCCAAAAATATTTCAATCTCAAAATCGTATCTCTCATGGACCTCGATTGATTCGATCGAGCTCACATGAGGTTTTGATCTATTCCGTAGGCTCCTAGAAATTAGTCTCCCAACCCTCTTGTTATTAAACCCTCGCATGTCTCAATTTTTCTTTGACTGTTTGGAAGGGTTTCCACTGCTGGATTTGATGTTAAGGTTAGGGTCGAAGACCTGCTCACTCTCAGTATTTTCAACAAGCTTGGAGCCGATGTCTTGCTGTTCACACACATACTGATCAAGCGTAGCCCTTTCACAAGGGATTTCACATAAGAAAATTGACTTATCACTGGAGGGAAAGAGAGACTTTTCTAGCATAGGTTTATCAACCACCAAAGTGTCCATAGGGTTTACTGTAACAAAGCAATTGCAAGTCACAAAATCATCCCAATCATCATTAAGTAGTTTCAGATGATGAACTATAAACAACTTAATTAACCCATGATGAAACAAGATGGAATCCAATTTCTTCCTTTTATATACCTTTGACATCTTATATAAACTTCATAATAAGTGAAAAGGCATGTTTAACTAGAAATCGATAAAATGCATGCGCAGTCTTATGTGGTAAAGGAAGACGAGGCTGTAGTGGCCTTCACAAGTGACAAAGTGTCTTAACACTGCCAGTAAACCATGTCATCTATTCTTCAATAGAGAGAGTGGCATACCTTTGTTACAACATTGAATTTTTCGGGTGGTGATGAACAGACCCCATGGTACCTTGTCAAGATTTGAATTTTTAAACTATTTTTGGCCTGTAAGGGGAAGACCTGTTGCCTCACTCAGGAATTCCTTGGTGATTTCCAATTGAATGTCTCCCACTTTAGCTATTCATCCATCAAATGTGAGGGTGAAATCTTGGGCTCCTTGTAAGTTATAACCCTGAAACTTCTCAAGAAACATAACCCAATGCTGGATTTTAAGGTCTTCACTCGCGTCATCATACAAAAACAAAGTTTGGGAGCCATTTGGCTCAACATAGACAACAGGGGCCATAAGGGTTTGGATAGGCAGTCACAAAGGTGACTAGAACTCATTGTGAGCATAAGGGGTAATAGAGACAGAGGAAGGTTGGAGCAAGTAACAAGGAATAAAACCCACAGTTACCCTAGCACGACCAAAATGAGAGCATAAGGGGTTTCAAGCCATGAAAATTGGGCGTTTTGGGTAATGAATGCCATGAGTACAGAACAAAACCTCAGACTTTAGTTTGGAATGATGGATCTTTTGATTCAAACTGCTACTTTAAACAGAGTACAGGGGACGACCAAGTTTGAATCTCATCATATGTAATGGGAACCTTGATTTGCCAAGGTTAGGAGAGGATGCGATCCAAAAATCAAAATACCAATCAAAGGATTTCAAAATTGAAAATGATCTATAAAGAATGTTAATGAAGAATCTTGTCGTCTTAATGCCATTCTATTCTTGATGTGTTTACAAAGTACTCAAGATATAGCTTATAATCCAGGAGCAACTCAAAAACAAATGTTTTATTGATATATGATAAGATTCAAAGCAAAACAACATTCATTAAAAGAGTTGTAAGAACATTGACCCTACATAAAGACCAAGCCTTGGATATAATTGCAATTTGATTATAAGTTTCAATGTTTCATTCATGCTTTCAGTCATGAATGAAGCATGAAAACGAAAAAAATAAAATAGGAACAATCAAAACATCTTCTTTACAACCGAGTAGTCACCTTCAAATAGAAATATTTACATGACGAAGTGTAGGCAACTAAAGAAATTGTTATTTGTCACTTTAAAAGGAAAAATCATGTAGGTTTTCCAACAGATAGCTGGTAAGAGGCACCCACGTCGTTGGGTGAATGGGAAAAAAACGTAGGCTATCGCAATTCGCCCTCTAAGATGAATTTGGGCTGGGTCTTCGGTTTGATCCATAAACTTTTGACAGAGAAGACACCAACAGAGGTTTAAATGCATGGGATAAATCCCAATTAGCGGTGCTAAAATGATGAGAAAATTTTTGTGGCTGACGGGTTTACATTTGGGGTTGGTAAGATTTCTGAAATAATTTTTTTTTTTTTTAAAAGAGTTTTAACAGAAAGATGAAATTGCAATGCAAATTATGATTATCTTCGCGTACGTTAGGTAGTTTTCTTTTTCTGATTTATTTAACCAAAGCAGAGATCGAGGGACATTTCCTTGTGAGTGTCCCAACGTAGAGGTGAGGCACCTCTAAAACTCATAGAAGTGACATTCTAACCCATGGATTTAAAAAGGAAGAAAAATAACATAGAGGTGAATAACAAGGATAAGTTGAGTGATAAGCCAAGACCAACCGCAGATCGATTCGATTTTAAATTCAATCTTGGATTTTCTAGGGAGAGGGACAAATCAGATTAAGAAAATTACATCTAAAAATCTTTATTACGATTAGATTCATTGCAAAATAAACCGACAACAATTTCTAACTGAAAAACTTATTACAATTGATTATTTGCGAAATAAAACGACAACAATTTACAACTAAATAACTTGTTACAATTAGATTCTTTGTGAAATAAAACAACAACAATTTACAATGGAAATACTTATTACAATTAAATTCCTTGTGAAATAAAAAGATAACAATTTAAAATGAAAAAAATGATTACAATTATATTCATTGCGAAATAAACAAAAACAATTTACATCTGTAAACCTTTTACAATTAGATTCACTGTGAAATAAGGAAGCAACAAAATTGTGAAAATTAAACCATACACATGCCAACATCCTAGTACCATTTAACTTATCGAAATTACCATCACCTATGAAACTCAGATTGGAGACGTTCTTCGACAACTGAAGACCCTCCTCGCTCTCGCTTGCTAATTGTTGAGACCTCACCGGTACCTCCCAGCCAACGCTAGGGGTACTCTTCTTCCCCCTGAGCCTACCGAACCACAAAGGGGCCATGCACACAAACCAGAGAAATCTAACTATCAGGTCACCTCGCAAGCTCGAGCTACCACTCTCTATTCGAGTTGGGCATCCCAACTCCCATAAGAAAAACTAGTGAAGAAAAATATCGGCAGTGTAACCTTACGCCTACCAGTCGTGATCCATACTCTGCTTGCATCGTTTTTATAGAGTTTTCTTAGTGATTAGGTTCCCAAACCCTCGTTATATTATTTTTATTAAATTTAACTAGGATACACCTCCCCCGTACACATGTCACCCGATACCTTAGTTGCACCAGAAATCAATTAATTAATTAATTCAATTTTTCCTATTTCTCTCACCCACCTACAAACATTCCTAAAAACTCTCCTTGGTGTCCCTTTATTCCCGTACATTGCTTAAATGACTGACACTTTACTTAAATCCTAGTTGAGTTCACAATTAGAAAGTTCCAATGGCTAGATTCCCTATTAAGTTAGACATTCCCCTTTTTCTTTAAGTTTCTTCTTTTCTTTAATTTCCCCTTTTTATCTAATTTCAAAATTAGCAAGTTTAGACATAAACAACAATTTACCCTTTTAATAATATAATCCTTCATTAAAATTTCACTTTAATTATTAATGTTTGAATTTTCTTTACCCCCTTCTTTTTACATGTGCGCTTAGTTTTTTTTTGGTTCAATGTTCTACTTAGACCTAGGTTTTAAATTCACTACGCTTGGCGACATTTTTTGAGGGAAAAAATTAGTTATTAAGATTTACTCATACCATCATTCATTTTAAGGCCGACCAAGTCCTAAGGAGACATAATTTTCTATGTACTAGGTTTATTGACTTGAAAGAGTTAAAATCACGATGTTCCCTTCAAGATGCACTACATGCTCCAAGGGTGCCACTCACTTGCATTCCTGTTTTATTTTCGCGACATGCCCTTCAAGATGCACTACGTGCTCCAAGGGTGGCACTCACCTTTTGATTGATTTTGGTAGATTTCAAACCCATGAAGTCAATACTTCGTCAATTGACCTTGTGGGAGACTAAGGGACTCTAAAGAATAAGGACATTTCCTTATTGTGCACCCCTTAGAATCATTGTAAGTGACTGTCACAATCTGCGCTCAGAAAATCATGGATCTCTCGAACTAGGTAATAGTTAGTTCGAGCCATGACAAGAGTGCTAGTAGGATATGGAAGGGCTTTTGCCACACCTCTCCCTCAATATATTTGGTTGTCGTTCATGACCCCTTTACTCCATATGTGAGTTTGATTAGAAATCTATCATCATCCTGCACCCATCAACGAAACATGTCAGTGATCCATAAAAAACATCATAATATACCAGTCATATGTCACATGTGAAATCACAGAATAATCAAACCGTAAACAATCCATTCCCTGACTCGATCCAGATTCCAAAGAGATACATTAATGCCATTGACATCCTCAATATGTCAGGAGTCCTGCACATTCATGAGAAACCAGTCAATAGCAGATGTTGACATATATGTAATCAAATAACATATCATCATATCCACAACATCATCATAATCCATAAGTGAAAAAGTCAATCATATAATGAACCGGATAACTTGCACGCAAGTGTCTGCAAAGAATAAGTCAAATAAGGTGTGCGCAAGAGAGGAATGTTACATACACTCCCTCTTGTTGTAAACTTCATCCCGAAGTTTCACAGTACAGAAGTGAAAAAATAAAGTATCTGACAATATCTAAATGTTTATCTATCAATAAAAATGGAAACTGCTGACACATATCGTTTACGTCTTCCCAGGTAGCCAAGTGCGGACTATCATTTTCCCACTAGACCTTATCCTGATCGACAGTTTGATGTTGTATTTGTCGAATGCCATGGTCCACCAAGTGGGTTGGCTCTGTCGTGAGTGCACCCTTGCCCAATATCCGCCAAGAACTGAAGTCAATCACGTACGTAGGATCACTGACCTAAAGTCACACATAGATACAAGATAAGCATCATGCATATGCCTCAAAGAATGAGGCACGACCAACCATTAGGCCCTTAATAAAAGGTCATGCGATGTGCATCGACAAAACCCTTTTTCCGATCTTTCATTTCTTCCAACCCTTTTTCTTATCGGTTGTACTTGTTCTTCCTATTTTTTTTTTGGATTGCTTCTAGTCCCACCATGACCTATTCCTCGAGACTATCCCAGCTTAAAGGCATTTGACTCGGTTGCCCATAGAGAAAATCAACGGTTCCATCTAAACTGTACCTTGTTGATTGTTGTCATAGGTAAACTTGGCCAACAAAAAGAACTATTCCCAACATTTCTATTGGTCCAACACACACATACACAACACAACCTTCCAAAATTTGGTTTATTCCTTTTGTCATCTAGTCTATCTTAGGGACATGTTGTACTAAAGTTCAGTGGTGTTCCCAAGGCCTCTTAGGAAACTCATCCAAAACATCTTGTAAACACCGAATCCCTTATCGGATAAGATTCTTTTGGTACGTCTAATAGTCTCAATATATTGCTTATATGAAATCTAGATATTCCTAGTGCTTGATGCATCGTACACATGGGGAAAAAGGTGTGCACTCTTCATCAAAGTTTCAAATATCATGAAAATCTAGTAGTTCCTTCTTTCCATTAATGACAATCCCAAAATAAATTCCCTCAAAATTACATCCCATTTTGATTCCTGAAAATCATATGGCTATAGTAATCCTGTCGAATGTCCACATTCAGCCTTCACCTACTGACCTTCTAGACATGTCACCATGCAGTTGATGATTTCCACCTTTATCCCTTGTAGAAGAAAGAGGGCTTAAGGTCTGTCCTCATATTCACGACTCTTGGATTCATGTACATAGCTCTATGAGCTTTTCTTAAGGTCAACTTACCAATTCGTTGTTGGGAGGTACCCCAATATGGCTGTTATATCTCATTACTCTGTCATTTTCCATAGTAAATCCCTCAATTTTTGGTGCCATCATGGTGTCTTATCCCATAATTTCCTTAAACTATTTATACCAGTCATCGTTGCATTGTGTAGTTAGAATCCTTTCACGTAGATTCGTCTAAAGAGGTATCGCCGAATATATGCGCGGTCTCCAACTCAACGCATCAACCACTCTATTAATGGTTCCTTTTACATAGGTAATATCAAAATTGTACTCGTTAAGTAGTTTCGACCAATGCCCTTGCTACGCATTCAACTAACTTGCGTAAAAAGGTGTTGCAATCAACAATGTTCTATTTTTAGTTAGAATTTTCATCCCAATGGGTACTGTCTCCACTCTCTCAAGGCATACACAATGGATAATAACTCCAAATTGAGTGTCGTATAGTTCTTCTCATGCCTTCATAGCTTCCTCGAGATGAAAGCGATCACTTTACCATATTCCATAAAGACTCCATCTAAGCCTTCCTTGGATGCATCAGTGCATACCAAGAAGCCCTCGTCCATGGCAGGGACTTTTAGTATTAGCGTTGTCGTCAAAAGATCCTTGAGCCTTCAAAATGATTCTATGCATTTCTCAGCCCACACAAACTTCTTGTTCTTCTTTTGTAGTTCTGTAATCAAATTTTCTCTCTTCGAAGAACCCTTGAAGAACCGTCGATAATATCTCGCTAAACCCATGAAGCTATGCATTTCTGGGCCATTCTTCAGTGAAGGGCACTCCAAAATAGCCTCTACCTTCGTTGGATCCACAACGAGGCCTTTTCCGGAGATAAAATTCCCTAATCAATGAATCCTCGATAGCTTTGCAAATGATTCCCATAATTTTTTCTCTCGCAACACTGAGTACCAAGCGTAAAAGTTCATCCCGAACTTTCGTTATCCGAGGAAAAATTAGAATTTCATCAAGGAATACTTGACGATAGTCAATCAGAGTCTCCACGAACCATCCTTCTTCTGTATGAAATCAACAGGAGCAATCCAAGGCGATCCACTTGGACGTATAAGTCCTAGTTCAAACAAATCCTTCAGTTGCACTTTCAACTCCTGTAACTCAGGGGTCGACATCTGATAAGGCTTTCTTGCCATCGGTTCAGTTCCAATTTTTAGTTTGATAGTAAATTCCATATTGTATTTGGGCAACACACCTGGTAATTCTTTTGGGAATCACATCCACAAACTCTCACCAGAAGGTCTTCTAGTCCTTCCATTATTCCCTTGACATTCGGTTCTAAGTATGCATATAACTTGGATCCTTGAACATGCTCTCTTGTAGATGTAGGGAAGAAATGAACCTCAGGGATACTCCTCGTTTTCTTCCTATAATCACACTTCTCTTCCCTTCATCATCAATCCAACTCAGCCACCTCATCTTACCATTGAGTATCGCATCATGTGATTCCCACCAGTCCATACTGATCATGTATTCATAAGATCTTAATATCGTGACGTAGGTCAGACTTCGTTACATGTTCCCTAGGTTAAAGTGACAGTTCAAACCCCTTCCTCCAACCATCTGGTTGGTACCCGAAGCCACATCGACAAATCTAAACTAGTCTTGTCAAATTTCCTTATCAAAATCCCTTCAGTGTGGTACTAGAATTAGAGCTCTTCGTAGCACCGGGATCTAAAAAATACTAAAGTTTGGTTGGTGATGGTACCCTGTTCCTTGAGAAAAGTGGTCTGGCACTCATTCTCATGGTTATTCACCGCGATTAAGAATCCCACGTGCATTTACCATCTCACCAACAATAGTGGGTCATGTTTCCCTAGCTGCACTAGCCTTTTTAATCGGACAATCTTGCTGGTAAAGTGGCATCTCTACAAGTCTAGCATGTGTCTTCAATACTACACTCTTGGTCCCCAAAGTAGAAGTTGTTGGAATACCAGCCTAAGATCTTAGTCTGTTCAGCTAAAAAACATAACTACGGTTGTTGGCAGTGGTCCCTTGTAAGGATCCCTCTGCTGAGGAACCTATCGTCAAGGTGTCGTGAAAAAGGGTCCTATAGAGATATCTTTCTACCAAGAGGTATGGTTTGGAAAACATCTGATGTTGTTGCGCACTAGATATCTTCATTCCAGATGGTCTTGCAGGAGTCCTGACCTGACTCCCTCGCTTAATTAATTCTCAACTATGAGGCCTACTAGACTACATCGTTCAACATTTGAGGAATTGATATCCTTCCTTTCGCATGCAAGTTGGAGTTAAGGCCGAACATGAACTTGCTAACCTCCAACTTCTTGGTGTTCATATGAAAGGCATACCGAAGTAGCTCCAAAAATATGGTCTCATAATTCGACATTGTATGACCACCTTTTCGTAAGGTAGTGAGCTCATCAAGCTAGCCCTCAATGAATTCCTCTGAAAAATTACTTCTCCTAGAACCGTTCCTTGAACATTCTCATAACATGGCTTTGATTACCATGTTTAGTTGAGGTAGGATCCATTTGTGGCACTCGCAAACTCAAGAAATCAACCTTCTCAAGTTTTCCAGGAATTCCA
The DNA here is from genome assembly GCA_009831015.1 of Picea engelmannii. NCBI lineage: Eukaryota > Viridiplantae > Streptophyta > Pinopsida > Pinales > Pinaceae > Picea > Picea engelmannii. The sequence continues at coordinate 216,184 of ML776984.1, forward strand.
CCAGTATTGGCTGGGGCACGTTGTGCACCCTTAGGGGTACCGACGCCCTGTGTTGGATTACTGAGAGGGGGGGTGAATCAGTAATAGTGCAATTATAATCCTTTTTATCCAAATTGATCCAGGTGTTATATTAAAGTAGTATTATTATCCAATAATGAGCAAGAAGAAAATAACAATCACACACATACACATTACACCGGTGTTTTACTTGGAAACCCAAATCGGGAGAAAACCAAATAATGTTTTTTCTTATATTTCTTGAAGAATTACATTCATTGGAAGCACCAACTTCCTTTGTTTTCCAACTGCAACTGAAAGGAGGCTCCAACCCCCTATATTCCCAGGATACAACATAAGGGAAGCTCCAACTCCCCAATTCACTAGCTACAACCAGAAGGAGGCTACAACCCCCTATGTTCTTGAGCTACAACTGAAAGGTGGCTACAACCACATGTCCTTGCCCCGTCCTACCACCTTGAAGTAGAAGTAGAATGATGGAACCACTGTCACACTATCACTATCATATTTACCACTGTAAACCTGTACCAATAAATCTTAAGCATGCATCAACCATGCATCAACCTGTACCTCAACCTATAATCAACCTGTACCATAAACAAGTGCATCAACCTTGCACCAACCTATACCAAACAACCTGTAATCAACCTGTACCATAAAAAAGTGCATCCAATAATTTACCAAGTATGTACCAATCATATGTCAACTACTAACCAACTATGACTCATGAATATGTACCAACATCATCAACTATACACCTCATGTATGTTCCAACTCATCAACTACTTGTCTTAACCATGTATTCAACATGTACCTCGACCAAAAGGCCTCATCAATTTCATCATCCAAATATGATTTGTAGTTTTGTAATAGACCCGGTGTATATGATCACATTCCTGCAAACCTTCCTTAAATTTAACAACAAGAGACTAGCATTTTCATCAAACTTTTCTTTGGTCTCACATGCCTAGTTTTTTATTAGACAACAACCCTAAATTGAAGTAATCATAAATTTGTACCTATAATGTATAAATATTTGAAACTGATACACAATGTTCTTCAGTGTTTTTTGTGCAATGCCTCCAAGTGTCACTACCTGGAACCTCTCAGAAAAGGAGTTATAGAAAAAATGGCATACCTTGTTGAATTCTGACTTATTCTAGAGAACGACCTTGTAGAGCGTTCCCCACATAGAATATTTTTTTAAATGATATGAAACTATTAAACAACAAAATACATACTTCACCCTAACTAACACATTTGTTCTCACTAAATTTGGATCTGTTATGAAGAAGTTATGACATTTTTACCCAAAAAACCTGTTTCTGACTAGTTTCAGGACTAGCCACAAACCCTATTTTCCACGGAGTGTAACTCCCAAACTACAACGACCCACAAAATTATTTTGTTACCACATATACTTAGATATGTTTTCTAAATAGAATAGAAATTTCATGGTCTAAATCATTATAGAAAAAAAGTTATAGCGAAAATGGTGAGATGACCTGTAAATAACATACCTTAGAAAACACCATCAAAAGAATTTATCCTTCCTTGCATTTCGGCCTTTTTTTCTTCACCTTCCTTAAGAATTTTGGCTTAGATATCCTTGTTTACCTCAGACACATATAGATATTCAATATCCTCAAGTGTATCTTAAATGAGAGAGCCTTGGCTCTTATTTATACTCTCCAAGTAGCTTCCTTAAAAACATCTTCTAGGTCACTTGGCCCCACTTTCCTTATTTTAGGGTTAAACCACTTCTAATTTCTCCATTAAATTTATTATTGAAATAATTTATTTTGTATTCACTTTGAATTATAATACACTCATTACTTCACTTTATTATTTACCTTTTAAAATCTCTTAAACCAGTTTGACTACTTAGACCTTTTGGGGCTTCTAGATGACATATGAGGGTCCTCCAACTTTGTAAGGCTATAACTCTAAAACCATGAGGATTTATGTGACGTTCCACATACCAATATAAATGGAATGAAAATTACTATCCATATATACTAGTATTATCTGAAAATATATCATAAGTCATATAGTTACCCATCAAACAAACATGGGTGCATTACCCAAACCCGGGGTCTCCAACTTCTCATGGCCATAACTCTCTAGCTGTGAGGAGTTATGTGACATTACACATACCACTGGAAATGACATGAAAATAAATATCCATATAGGATATTTTCCCTAACAAATTCACTATCCTTCATCTCATTATTCCACAATTAATCATGGGTTCTCTTACTCCGCAAAGCGTCTTCCTGTGAGGGATTTCACCATAAGGGGACCACTTTGGAGTTCATCCATATTTACTTCTTATCAATCATGACAAAACAATAATGAGTCATATTTAAATAAAAAAATATTGGGTCTATTACCCAAACCTTTGTGCTACGGGGCCTTCTTCAAGGGTTGACATCAATGACAACCAATCTTAATCAACAATCTCCCCCTTTGGCATTGATGGAAACACTTTGATAAAATACAAAAATCATATCACTCATACTCCGCCTAGAACCATGCCTCTATCCTTTGCATCTGATAAATCTTCTCCCCCTGGAACCATGCCTTTGTCCTCTGCATCTAATAAATCTCTCCCCCTTTGTCATCAATGGTAAAGGTATCTTTCCATCCAGAGTTTCTCCCCCTAACTGAACTGTCCTCTTATGGTGCTTCCTCGTGTACATCTAAGACATATAATATAACCATTCAAAAATCATTCAATAAGCATTCATTTTAGAGTAGAAATAACTCCAAGTCTTTGGCGAAGATATTCAAAGGCTTCCCGTGGAAGTGGTTTTGTAATTATGTCTGCCAGTTGTTCTTTTGTGTCCACATACTCAACTTTGATGCTCTTTTTTGCAACCTATTCCCGTAGAAAATGATACTTGATTGGAATGTGCTTCGTCTTGGAATGCATCACCGGGTTTTTTTAGATACTGATGGCACTTGTATTATCACAATATATTGGCATGGGCTCATCATACTCAACCTGTATATCTGTCAAAGTTTGTTTCATCCAAAGAACCTGTGTACAACATGTTGTTGTTGGAATATACTTTGCCTCGACTGTAGATAGAGATACTGATGATTTTTTCTTGCTTAGCCATGATACCAAACACTCACCTAAGTAGAACGTTGATCCACTGGTATTTTGTCGGTCATCAATACAACCTGCCCAATCTTCATATGTGTAGGCAATAAGTGATAGATCTTTTCCTTTTGGATACCATAATCCAAACTCTTTTGTTCCTTTGAGATATCTGAAGATCCTCTTTACTACTATTACATGTGATTCCTTTGCTGCTGCTTGAAATCATGCCACCTGTTCAACTGCCTGCATTACATCTGGTCTGGATGTTGTCACATATAGTATGTTGTCAATCATTGACCTATATTGCCTCTAATCTCTAGACTTTGAATCATCATTTTTGCTCAACTTACAACTCGTTTGCATGGGAGTGATAACTGGTTTGCAATCTTCCATTCCGAACCTCTTTATCATTTCTATGATATAATTGATTTGAGAAATAAAAATTCCTTGGTTTCTTTGACATATCTGAAGTCCCATAAATAATGATATTTCTCCAAGTAACGACATTTCAAATTCATTATGCTTGTCTTTTGAAAATTTCCGGCTTAACCTGTCATCATCACTACCAAAAATAATATCATCAACATAAACTTCAATTAATAAAATATTACCTTGACTTACCTTGATGTAGAGGTTGTTGTCTGCACTTCCTTTTCTGAACCTTGCCTATTGCAAATACTTATCCAGTCTGGAGTACCATGCTCTAGGAGCTTGTTTTAGACCATATAAGGCCTTCTTTAATTTACATACATAGTATGTGTTCTCTGACAACTAAAATCCTTCTAGTTGTTCAATGTAGACTTCTTCTTCAAGTTCCCCATTCAGAAAAGATGATTTTACGTCCATCTGATATAATTTAACATTTTTGGAGCATGCGTAAGTTAAAAGTAAATGGATTTATTCCATTCTGGCAACTGGGGCAAATGTCTCTTCAAAGTCGATTCCTTCAATCTGTGCATATCCTTTACATTCCAATCTAGCTTTGTTCCTTGTAACCTATCCATCTTCATTAAATTTATTTCTGAAAACCCATTTTGTGCTGATCACATTCTTATTCTTTGGTCTTGGAACCAATTCCCAAGTGTCATTTTTCTCTATTTGATCCAATTCTTTATCCATGGCCTTATTCCAAAATTCATCTTTGTTGGATTCTTTAAAACAGTTTGGCTCAATTGTAGATAAGAGTGCTAGGTGTGTTTTTTTGGTGAATGGATTTTTCTTCTAGTCTCAACTCCTGCATCTTTGTTTCCAATAATCTGATCTGAAGGATGATTCTTTTGTACTCGTTTTCTAGGTGTCTTTAGAGATACTTGTTGAACTTGCTCTTGTGCTTCTGTCAGATTATCTTCATCTTCATCTTCCTCTTCTACTTGTTTTTCATCTTCTTTTTCGAAAAGTTGTTCCATTGATTTGTTTTCTTCTTCCTTTGATTCTGGTATGCCTGTTTCATCAATTGTTACGTTGATTCTTTCCAAAACTTTGTTCAATATTAGATTGTAACACTTGTATACTTTCCTTGTGCTTGAGTAACCAACAAGTATTATTTTGTCCACACGAGAGACAAACTTTCTCATTCTACCATCTTCTCTTTTGGTGTATCATTTGCTTCCAAAAACTCTGAAGTGTTTCACATTTGTTGGTCTTCATTTCCATAGCTTGTAGGGAATTTTATCAGTGTTGTTTCTGAGAATTAATCTTTTTTTAATGTGAAATTTTGTATGCACTGCCTGTGTCCAAAATATATCCGTCAATTTTGAATCCATTAGCATTGTTCGAGCCATTTCTTGTACTGTCATGTTCTTTTTTTCAACAACTCCATTCTGTTGAGGTGTCCTAGCAACATATAATTGACTTTTTATTCCATGACTGTTAGAGTAGTCCATGAATTCCTTTGAAGTGAACTCTCCTCCATTATCAGATCTCAAACATTTGATTCTTGAATCCATCTCATTTTCAACCATTTCCTTGTAGATATTGATGTTTTCAAAAGCTTCTGACTTGTTCTTGAGAAAGAAAATTGTAGTCATTCTTGTATAATCATCAACTAATAACATAAAGTATTTTTCACCTTTTAAGCCCTTTGTTGTAGTCAGTCCAACTAGATCAGTGTGCACAATTTCCAGTGGTCTTGTTGTTGAATATTCCTTTGATTTGAACCTGGTCTTTGTTTGTTTTCCTTGTTAACAATGCTTGAATAAAGTGTTGGTTGGTTTCATGATCTGGGGTATTTCTCCGACTGCTTCTCTTTTGTTGACTTTATCAAGGTTATCAAAATGCATGTGACTCATTCTTTTGTGCCATAGCCAACTTTCATATTCCTTTCCTAGACAACACTTTTAATTTCCAATTTCACTTAATATTGTTTGAAGTTCTTGCAGCTGTACGGACCAATTTCCCTGAACCTTCTTTTCTTATCTCACACTTTTCTGAATCGAAAGTAAGTTTATGACCTTGGTCACATATTTGACTCACACTTAGAAGATTATGTTTCATATCTTCTACTGGTAGAACATTTTGTGTCTTTTCATTCTTATTCCCAATTCAGACTGTGCATTCTCCAAAGATTTTGGATGAATTATCATTTCCGAAGGAGACTGATCCATTTTTTTCTTTTCTTGCTAGAAGAAATTTGTCTTTATCACCTGTCATGTGTTTTGAACATCCACTGTCAACATACCAACCGTGTTTCTTCTTCTTATCTTTTAGAGAGATTGTGCATTCGTCATTGTTATACTAATCTTGCTTTCTTATCCATGTCGTTTTCTGAGATTCTTGTCTGTGACTGTTGTTATTCTGTTGAGGTTCTTTAGGAGGGACTGTCATTCTGCAATCCTTAAACATGTGTCCAAAATTGTTACATTTGTAACAATCCACTTCAGTGCTCAAATATTCAAACCTGTAGTAACTTCTTCTTTTTGTTTCACTAGGTCTTCTTGAATAATCCCTTTGTGTATAACTCTCAAAGTTGTTACTCTTCTCATTGTTAGCTCTGCAATTCACAACTTTATGTCCAAAATTATTACATGCATAACATAAACCAAAAGATATAGTTTGATACCTGGGAGTTGAAGATCTTCTGAAAGGAGGTGCTCTTATGAATCCTTCTTCTTGAAGCCTATCTGTTTGTTGTTGATTCTAAAATCTAAATCTTCTTGGTGGATGAGTGTCCCTGTAATCTTCCTTGTATATCTTCCTATCCTCTTTGATCATGTTTGCATAACTCTTTGGATTTGTTTCTTTCTATGTTGTTTTGGAGCTTGATTTATTTTCTGTCTGATTGTATCCAAGTCCGGACTTGTCAAGATGAGATTTTTGACTACTGATAATGTCATCCATAACTTTTGAGATATTTTGCATATTTTTCTTTTGAATATCCTTCTTAGTGTGACAACCTTTGTTTCCAAGTTTCCAATGATCTTGTCCATTTCTTCTAGTTGTTCTTTGAGTGCTTCTTCAATTATTTTATCTTCTTCTATTTGAACCTTCAATTTTGTGATCATTTGTTCTGGTTTTCGGGTGTCCTTTTTCTTTTTTAGTTCTGCTTGTAGTTTCTTGTTTTTCTTCTTTTCTCTTATGATAACTTCTATGGCACACATTAATTATTCTCGATAGTCAACTTCTTCCTCTTCAATTTCTTATTCAACTTCTTCACATTCTTCTTCGACTTCTTCATATTCTTCTTCAGAGTCTTCTTTTTCAGAGTTTTTTACTGCCATGAATATAACTCTTCCTGTCTCATTGTCATTGACTTCATCTTTATCTGATGATGAGATGTCTTCTTTGGTGTATAATCTTTTCTTGAAAACTTTCTTTGTAGTTCTTTTGCCTTTATATGTGTATTTTCCTTTTGAGTAACCTTCATCATTTCTCTTTTTCTTATGAGGACATTTGTTAGAAAAATGACCAATACCATCACAATTAAAACAAATTAAAGGGAGCTTACCTCTATACCTACCGTTGGTTCCCTTGTTCAGTCTTTTGACGAAGTTGGCCACTTCTTCATCATCTTCCGAGGCGTCACTATTGTTGCTATATTATTTTTGTTCCTTTTTCTTTTGCTTTGATCTTTTGGATGCCTTAAAGGCTATTTCTTTTACATCTGGATTTTCTTGCTCAGTTCTCATTTCATATGCTGTGAAGATTCCATGCAGTTCTTCCTTGCTTATTGAGTCCATATCCAATCTTTCTTCTAGTGTTGATATCTTAGGGTTGAATCTCATAGGAAGGGAGCTTAGTGTCTTTTGAACAATTACAGATTCTTCAATTTCTTCTCCCAATCCTATGATTTCATTCACTATTTCATCGACTCATAAGAAGTAGGCTACGATATCTTCATCTTCCTTCATTTTTAGTTGTTTGAAATGACCTCTGTAAGTCTGAAGCTTTGCTTCTTTGACTTTTGTATCTCCTTCATAAACATTTTGAAGCTTGTCCCAAATATCTTTAGCAGATTTATAGTGTACTACTTTGGTGAATACCATATCACTGAGACCATTCAAAAGTGCATTTGTGGCTTTGGAATTATTCTCAGCGAGTTTTACTGCTTTGTCATTTGTTGGTGGAACTATTGGTGATGTGTATCCATCTACGATTGATTGTCAAAATTGAAATCCCTGTGCCTGTATATATGTCCTCATCCTTATGCTCCAAAAATCATACTTTTGTGCATCAAACTACGGTATTCCATTTTTATATGAGTTGATACTCTCCATGATCTACCTTTCAGTGGTTAAACTGATTTCTGAAGGAACCTACTCTGATACCAATTGTTGGATTACTAAGAGGGAGGGTGAATCAGTAATAGTGCAATTATAATCTTTTTTATCCAAAATGATCCAAGTGTTATATCGAAGTAGTATTATTATCCAATAATGAACAATAAAAAAAGAACAATCACACACATACACAGTACACCAGTGTTTTACGTGGAAACCCAAATCGGGAGAAAACCACAGAATGTTTTTTCTTATATGTATTGAAGAATTACATTCATTGGAAGCACCAATTTCCTTTGTTTTCTAGCTGCAACTGGAAGGAGGCTCCAACCCTCTAGATTCTCAGGCTACAACCTGAGGGAAGCTCCCACTCCCCAATTCTCTAGCTACAACCAGAAGGAGACAACAAACCCCTATGTTCTTCGGCTACAACCGAAAGGTGGCTACAACCACATGTCTTTGCACCGTCCTGCCACCCTGAAGTAGAAGTAGAATGTTGGAACCACTGTCACACTATCACTGTGATATTTACCACTGTAAACATGTACCAATAAATCTTAAGCATGCATCAACCATGCATCAACCTGTACCTCAACTTGTAATCAACCTGTACCATAAACAAGTGCATCAACCATGCACCAACCTGTACCAAACAAACTGTAATCAACCTGTACCATAAACAAGTGCATCCAACCACGTACCAAGTATGTACCAATCATGTGTCAAATACTCATCAATATGTACCAACATCATCAACTATACACCTCATGTATGTGCCAAGTCATCAACTACTTGTCTTAACCATGTACTCAACATATACCTCAACCAAAAGCCCTCATCAATTTCATCATCCAAATCTGATTTGTAGCTCTGTAATAGACCTGGTGTATATGGTCACATTCCTGCAAACCTTCCTTAACTTTAACAACAATAGACTAGCATTTTCATCAAACTTTTCTTTAGTCTCACATGCCTACTTTTGGATTAGTCAACAACCCTAACTTAAAGTAATCATAACTTTATACTTATAATGTATAAAGCTCTGAAACTGAAACAAAATGTTATTTATTTTGTTTTATGCAATTCCTCCAAGTGTCACTACTTGGAACATCTCAAAAAAGGAGTTATAGAAAAAATGGCATACCTTGTTGAATTCTGGCTTATTCTACAGAGTGACTTTGTAGAGAGTGACCCGCACGAAATATTTTTTGAAATGATATGAAAATATTACACATCATACTAAATACTATACCCTAACCAACACATTTTGTCTCACTGAATTTGGATCTGTTATGAACAAGTTATGACGGTTTACCTGAAAAATCTATTTTTGACTAGTTTCAAGACTACACACAAATCCTATTTTCCACGGTGTGTAACTCCCAAAATACAATGGACCACAAGCGTAATTGTTTACCAAAGATACTTGGATATGTTTTCTCAATGGAATAACAATTTCAAAGTGTGAATCATTATAGAAAAAAAGTTATAGCGAAAATGGTGAGATGACCTGTAAATAACATACCATAGAAAATACCATCAAAATAATTTATCCTTCCTTCCATTTCGGCCTTCTTTTCTTCATCTTCCCTTAGAATTCCGGCTTAGATATCCTTGGTTACCTCAAACACATATATATATTCAATATCCTCAAGTGTATCTTAAATGAGAGAGCCTTGCCTCTTATTTATACTCTCCAAGTAGCTTCCTTAAATACATCTTCTAGGTCACTTGGCCCCACTTTCCTTATTTTAGTGTTAACTCACTTCTAATTTCTCCATTAAATTTATTATTGAAATAATTTATTTTGTATTCACTTTGAATTATAATACATTCATTACTTCACTTTATTATTTAGCTTTTAAAATCTCTTAAACCACTTTGACTACTTTGACCTTTTGGGGCTTCTAGATGACATATGAGGGTCCTCCAACTTCGTAGGGCCAGAACTTTAAAACCGTGAGGAGTTATGTGATGTTGCACATACCACTAGAAATGGAATGACAAGTACTATCCATATAGAATAATATTATCTTAAAATATATCATAACTCATACTGTTACCCATCAAACAAACTTGGGTCCATTACCCAAACGTGGGGTCTCCAACTTCTCATGGCCATAACTCTCTAACCGTGAGGAGTTATGTGACATTCCACATACCACTAGAAATGGCATGACAAGAAATATCCATATATGATAGTTTCCCTGACAAGTTCATTGTGCTTCATCTCGTTATTCCACAATTAAGCATGGGTTCTCTTACTCCACAAAGCGTCTTCCCATGAGGGATTTCACCATAAGGGGACCACTTTGGAGTTCATCCATATTTACTTCTTATCAACCATGACAAAACAATAATGAGTCATATTTACATCAAACAATCTTGTGTCCATTACGCAAACCTTTGTGCTACAGAGCTTTCTTCAAGGGTTGACATTAATGACAACCAATCTTAATCAAAACCCTAGCCTTAATGTAGTACAAATGGTTAGTCTAGGCCTCTGACATTTCCCTGGAAGGACACTTTCAGACCCAACGCATCCCGTGCAACAATATTCTCATTCTCAAGACTTGTTATTATCCTTGAGCGTTGGACCCCTCTGGTGTGGGTGCTATAGGAGGTGCCATGCTTCCTCTCTTGTCACCACGTCGTGAACCTCTACAACCTCTACAAAGTTCTCTAACCGTGATTACCGCAAGGATAGATTAATAATTCAATCAACATTGAACATTATTCAAGGGATTAATTCAGTGGAAGGCATGGCTATCCACATTCATAGGGTTTAACTGATACCATATGTAACAGCCCCGCTATTGCAACCACAATAGATAAAAATATTTTTTGTTACTAAAATAAATTCCCCCCCTTTAATGTGATAGAAATTAAATCATCACCATAACAGAAATTTCATCGAACCAACATCCCATTACTAAAAGAAAATATAATGACATATTAGCAATCAATCATGACCCAAGGTTGACGCATCATTACCATAAATATGATCTACATGTCGACGTATTAACACAATTAAAAAACAACACATAAGCACTGCATTCACATCTTTAATAATGACGCATAGATTGTACAAGTCGTACATCGTCTCGCACATCATCACATATCGATCAACCAAAACAAACACAACAAGGATCATCCATAACATGGAAATTTAAAGGAACTATGTGCCCAACAACGATAAGAAAGGGAATTAGGGTTCCTTCGATCAATCATCCATCGAATAAGTTCCCAAGGCGCATGAGAAATAATGACTAATCTGATAAATTGTGGAGCAAAGAGAAATGCAGAGAGAAGAGAATAGAACAATATATTGAAATGTATGAAGAAGTATAGAAAGTACAGAACGTAGAGAACCCAATTACAATGCAAGAAGGTTGAGCTAAATAGACTCAACAAAGACAAGAATAGAAAGTACAACTATCCAGTACATCTAGCAGTGTACAGTCAGACTGTTGAGGGTGCAATATATTTAACACTCCCTCTTAGACTCAACAGTTACAATCATCAGCACTGACTATGCCTAAGTGCTGTCTCTGAAAATCAAAAACTGACTTTCCTAGTGGCTTGGTGAAGATATCAGCAAGCTGATCTCGAGAACCACAAAATTGTAGTGCAATATCCCCATTATTGACTAACTCGTGTATGAAATGAAACCGAGTGTCAATGTGTTTACTTTTCTTGTGGAACACATGGTTCTTGGATAATGAAATTGCTGATGTGTTGTCACAGAAGATAGGAGTTGGATCCTTCTCTGTTTGTGACATGTCTTTCAATAATCTTCTCAGCCACACAGCCTGACATGAAGCTGAGGTAGAAGCTACATACTCTGCCTCTGCAGAAGATATTGATACTATTGGTTGCTTCTTCGATGCCCATGAAATCAGGTTCGTGCCCAGTTGAAAAACATATCCTGATGTGCTTTTCCTGTCATCTAGGCTGCCTGCAAAGTCACTATTTGTGTAACCATAAAGTTGATTACAATCAGATGTAGTGTACCATAAGCCAAAATGTAGTGTTCCTGCTACATATCTCAAAATTTGTTTTGCCATTTTCCAGTGTGAATCCTTGGGTGATTCCATGAATCTGGAAACAAGGCTAGCTGCATACATGATGTCAGGCCTAGTTGTTGTAAGATACAACAAACTACCTACTAAACATTTGTATAAAGTAGAATCCACTGTAGGACCTTCATCTTTCTTGCTCAACTTTGTGCCTAAAGGTATGGCGGTTTCTGCTGGATTGCATCCTTCCATGCAAAACTGTTTGATGATGTCTGCTGCATACTTTTGCTGACAGACAAAAGTGCCTTTGGCTGATTGATGAACCTCAATGCCTAAAAAATATTTCATGATGCCAAGATCTGTCATCTCAAACTCAGATTGCATGGCATGTTTGAAATCTGTTAGCTCTAGATTTCCTGTGTAAATCATGTCATCAACATATAAACATACAATTAGTATTTTACTGTGCTGATCTGTTTTGGTATAAAGTGTTGGTTCATTTTGACTTCTGTTGAAGCCACTTTTGATCAGGTAAGTCTCAATTCTGCTGTACAATGTAAGTGACTTGACATCCATTTGGTATACTTTCCATTTGTGTTGTGCTGCTATGGCCAATAAATTCCTTACAGTGTCTAATCTTGCTACTGGAGAAAAAGTTTCACCATAATCAATACCTGGTTGTTGTGAGAATCCTTGGGCAACAAGTCTTGCCTTTTGTTTTTCAATCTACCCTTTTTCATTGAGTTTAGTTTTGTAAACCCACTTGACACCAATACTTTTCTTGTGTGTTGGCAAATCAACAAGATCCCATGTCTTGTTCTTCTCAATGGAGTCAATTTCTTGGTTCATGGATTGAACCCAATGTGGCTCCTTAACTACTTATTTAAAGGATGTAGGTTGACATGACATTAAAGCAAAAAGATTATGTTGCTCAAAGTTATCCAACTGTTGATGGATTTCTCTCAAACTTCGAGTTCTCTGATTCTGTGGTTCAGAGAATGATTCTTTGCTGGAAGTTGAGTTATCCTATGAGTTATCTGGTTGTCCTTGGACTTGTAGTCTTGGAAGAGAAGTTTGAGGTACTTGCTGTTCTGAATTTTCTGTGTTTTCAGAACTTGGCAGCAATGGATTTTGACTGTCCACTTGCTGATTTTCTGAATCATTCCAGAATTGGTTTTCCAAAAATTGTACATCTCTGCTGAGAATTAATTTC
>ML776984.1:238056-257085 GCA_009831015.1 Picea engelmannii
ATCTGAGCTATGACTCGATTACTGGGAGGCTTATCATGTATGGTGCAGACAGTCCCTTTAAACACTACATCATAACCATGCTGAGAGAGCTGGCCTACACTAATCAAATTATGCTTAAGACCTTGGACATAATACACCTCTCGGATGCATTTCTTTTCACTATTCTTAGAGAGTACAGAAATGGTACCGATTCCTTGAACATTCACCAAACGATCATCCCCCAACTTTACTCTATTTTTGACAGAACTATCAAAAGACGAAAATAGATCTTTGTTACCTATCATATGATTGCTGCAACTGCTGTCGAGAAACCACACATCTGAATTGGTTGGTTCTGTAGTCGCATGGCAGGAGTAAAACATGGTTTCTTGCACTTTCTCTTCCTCTGCAACATGTGCGGTTCCATGCTCTCGATTCGTAGGTCTTTTATAACATTCGAACTTGTAGTGTCCAAACTTCTTATAGTAATGGCACTGAATTTCTGATTTGTCAACCCATTCCTGAGTGCGACCTCTGCCTCGACCTCTGTCATAGGAAGATCTTGCATGCGACTGATCTGAGTCTGCATGCGACCTACAAGCATTCTGCGGCTGGGATCTGCCTCGCCAACCTCTTCCTCATCCTCTGCTTCTTCCACCATGGCCTCGACCTTTGCTTATGGTGGCTTGCATTTGGAAAGATGATTCCAACGAAGTGTTCTCTCTCTGCAATCTCACCTCATGTGATAAAAGAGAGCCCAGCAACTGATCTATGGTAAACGTAGTCAGATCCTTCGATTCCTCGATTGCAACAACAACCATATTAAATTTTTCAGGAAGGCTTCGCAACACCTTCTCCACAATTTTCTGATCGGGAATGTCTTCACCTTGACTTCGGATTTGATGGATGAGGTTCTTTACACTCATCATAAACTGGTCGACTGTCTCTGTATCTTTCATAGACATTGTTTCAAAGTTCCGTCGCAAAGTTTGCAACTTGACGGTCTTCACTTTCTCGGTTCCTTGATAGATGTTCATGAGAGTATCCCACGCTCCTTTGGCAGTGCTCTCGCCTTCAATTTTCATAAAGATGGACTCATCCACCCCCTGAAAGATAAGCCATAAGGCTTTTGCATTTTTCTTGACCACTTCTGTGTAAGTGCATCTCGCATCCCGATCCAATGCATCTCGATCTTTAGCTTTCAGCAAGGTAACTCCATCTTCGACAATCTCTAAGCATTCATGATAGCTCATAAAAACTTTCATCTTGGATACCCAAGTGCTATGATTCGACTCGTTCAAAACAGGTGCTTGCATGAGAGCATGGTTTCTCATGCTGGCCATTTTCTGCTCAAAAAATATACGGGCGGCTCCTCCTTCCTGTGCACGATATTGTGGTCTAAATCTAGGCTAAAAAAAATTGAATTGCACAGAAAAAAAATAGATTTGCAATTCTTACAGAGCTTGCTGAAAAATGTTTTGCAATTTGGCAAGCTGGACAGAGGCTAGATCTGCAGCCTGCTCTGATACCATGAAAACAGATCTGCGGAAAACAGGAAACGAATTGCAGGACAGAGAAATGGTTTTAATAGGACAGAACAAAATTTCATAAAAACACACACACGGATCTCATTATTGAATTGATATATAAAAGGAATTGCATGCAAGGAAATGCTTCGTAAACAACGAAGCATCTAACAGCTCACTCAACTCAGCGATGAAAACAAGAAACCAAACAACTATAAGTTAACTAATCAAAGGAGCGATTTGCTCAACTTATTCGTCTAACACTCTCGACTAAATGTAAGCAGGGTTAAATTTTGTTAGATGGACACTTGGAGCGATGGAAGGAATACAACGTTGCACAACAGAATAACACACCAACTAACAATTGGTCGTGTGGGGAGGGGCGCAAGAGAAGTCTGAAACTGTCAGTGGTGATAATATTTTGGGAAAAGTCAGGAACAATAAACAACCACGACAAAAGTGAGGGCCATTCGAAACAGGGATAGGTAAGGGCTCCGTCTGTTCTGCAATTAATTGTTGAGAAAGGAGGCAGAACCTTTCACACAACGCCAAGAAAGTGAAGGGATTTGGCTGGGTTTAATTTAGGCAAATCACAACAAATTTTAAGGGATACATTGGGTTATCTCAAGACCAAACGTAGGTTAGGATTAAGGAAGATGATGGTTTATCCCAACGCAAATCGTAGAGTACACATTTTTCTAGATGCCGAGAGCATAAAGGGGACGACCTCAAGGCGAAATACCCAAGGTGAATAACAAGGATAAGCTGAGTGATAAGCCAAGCCCAACTGCAGATCGATTAGATTTTAAATTCAAGATTGGGTTCTCCAGGGAGAGGGAAAAATCAGATTAAGCAAATTACATATGAAAAAATTTATTATGATTAGATTCATTGAAAAATAAAATTACATCAATTTACAACTGAAAAACTTATTACAATTGATTGTTTGCGAAATACAACGACACCAATTTACAACTAAAAAACTTGTTACAATTAGATTCTTTGCGAAATAAAACGACAACAATTTACAATGAAAAAACTTATTAGAATTAGATTCCTTCCAAATTAAAAAGACAACAATTTACAACGGAAAAACTTATTACAATTAGATTCATTTCGAAATCAACGACAACAATTTACATCTGCAAACCTTTTACAATTAGATTCATTGTGAAATAAAGCGACAACAAAATTCTGAAAATTAAACCATACCCATGCCAACATCCTAGCACCATTTAACTTATCAAAATTATTGTCACCGATAAAACTGGGCTTGGAGACATTCTTCGACAACTAGAGACCCTCCTCATTCTCGCTTTTTAATCGTTGAGACATCACTGGTACCTCCCATCCAACGCTAGGGGTACTCTTCTTCCCGCTGAGCCAACCGAGCAACAAAGGGTCCATGCGCACAAACCAAATAAAGCTAGCTCCCATCTCGTCTCGCAAGGTTGAGCTACCACTCTCTATTCGAGTTGGGCATCCCAAATCCTACAATAAAAGCCATTCAAGAAAAATATCGGCAGCGTAACCTTACGCCTACCGGGCATGATCCATGCTCCTCCTCCGCCATCCTTTTTATAGAGTTTTCTTACTGATTAGGTTCTCAAAAACTCATTAGATTCTTTTTATTAAATTTAATTAGGATGAACCTCCCCCTTACACATGTCACCTAATCCCTTACTTGCACCAACAATGAATTAATTAATTAATTCAATTTTTCTTATTTTGCTCACCCACCTAAAAGCATTCCTAAAAATGCTCCTCGGTGTCCTTTTATTCCCTTACATTTATTAAATGACTGACGCTTAGTTGAGTTCACAATTAGAAAGTTCCAAAGGATAGGTTCGCTACTAAGTTAGACATCCCCCTTTTTCTTTAAGTTTCCCCTTTTCTTTAAGTCCCCCTTTTTATCTAAGTTCAGAATTAGCAAGTTTAGATATAAACAACAATTTACCCTTTTATTAATTTAATCCTTTATTAAAATTTCACTTTAATTATTAATGTTTGAATTTTCTTTACCCCCTTCTTTTTACATGTCCATTTTTTTTTTCAATGTTCTACTCAGACCTAGGTTTTAAATTCACTAGGCTTGGCGAGATTTTTAAGAGAAAAAAATAGTTATTCAACTTTACTCATATGATCATTCATTTTAAGGCTGAAGAGGTCCTAAGGAGGCATAATTTTCTAGGTACTAGGTTTATTAACTTTCCAGAGTTAAAATCGTGATGTTCCCCGCAAGACGCACTATGTGCTCCAAGGGTGCCACTCGTTTGCATTCCGTTTTTATTTTCGCGACATGCCCTTCAAGTCGCACTATGTGCTCCAAGGGTGTCACTCGCCTTTTGATTTCTTTTGGTAGACGTCAAAACCCTAGAGTCAATACTTTATCACGTGACCTCTTCGGAAACTAAGGGTCTCTAAGGAATAAGGACCCTGCATTGTTGTGTGCCCCTTAGAATCATCATGAGAGATTATCACAGTCAGTCCTCATGACATCGTGGATCTTTCGAAGTAGGTAATCATTAACCTACAATTCAAGCCACGACGGGAGTGCTAGTAGGCTGTGACAGGGCTGTTGCCACACCTATCCCTTAATATATCTGGTTGTCGTGCGTGATCCCTTTACTCCAAATTTGAGTCTTATTAGCAAGATATCATCAGCCTGCACCCATCAATGAAACATGTCAGTGATCCATAAAAAACATCATAATATACCATTCATATGTCACATATGCAATAACAGAATAATCAAATTGTAAACATTCCACTCCCTCACTCGATCGAGAGTCCAAGGAGATCCATCGATTCCATTGACATCGTCAATTTGTCAAGAGTCCTACACACTTAAGAGAAACCATTCAATAGAACATCTCAACACATATGTAATCAAGTAACATATCATCATATCCACAACATCATCATAATCCATAAGAGAAACAATCAATCATATAATGAACCAGATAACTTGCATGCAATTGTCCTCGAAGAATAAGTTAAATCAAGTGTGCGCAAGAGCCAGGAGTGGGGATTTCCATGCAACGTCAAACCAGAAGGAGTAATGGTGGCCTAACACCATTAATGGAAATTGACAATTCAATAACCTAATTCTAGGTTTAGATCATCCTACAACCACAAGCTTAAATGCTACTCGACTTCCATAAAGGTCAAGCCTTACTGTAATGCAAACCAGTGGGGACGCGTTAGGGCCATAATTGTATAGTTATGTGGATCTTAATCCCCATATATTATTTCCATTACTTTTGTATTGGACAACTAGCGCGTTGGTTGGGAGTTAGGGTTTAAGCTCTAAACTCTTCCCTTTATGAAAGCATAGTGTAAGGTTTAAATCATGGGTATACTGTTAAAGGTTTGTTAAAGAATAATTTAAGGATTATGTGATAAGGTTTTAAACATATCGGAATAGTATTATATTCTTAATATATGACTTCCCTAGTAGGTCTTGGTTATAACATTATATGTGCTAGAGATATGATGTATGGCTTATCTATTAAGTCTTAATTATGTCATTAAATATTTATAAACAATGTATCACTTAAATAATGGATGGAATAATCATAGCCAAGCTATGGACCTCAATAGGTCTAGCCACCAACTCATCAATATGATAATGTTACCTCTAAATAACGAAGCTTATCAACAAACGAGGTGTCAAACTTAAGCACTCTTGTAACCTTTAGAACGAGTGATGATAATGTTACACCTACAAGGGAGTTAATCAATGAATTGAGACATAATTTTTCTTGTGACAGGAAAAGTTGTCATACATAATAGACGTTAGTTTTCCCCCCTTAAATGGTTTTTTTTTTGTTGTTGTGAAAATTGGGGTACATTACAATCCTCCATACGGGATTTCCATGAGAAGCGGTTGGCAATAGTAAGAAAAAGATCACTTGGAGTATACATATTAAAATATACATGTAATATGTATTCAAAAGTTGAAATTGACTATCTGGATGGAAAGCCCTAAAACAAAATAGGTAATTTAAAAAACAATGACATTGAAAATAGACTTTGGATTTGAAAGTTCTATCATTTTTAAAAAAGGAACAATAGGTAATCATAGTTCCATGTGTAATATAGAAGTTGGCCCATGTGGTGATGGATGCATAATGAGATTTCTTAGTAGAAAAAAAATGTCATTCATTCTCTAACTCTTCCTATAAGATCACTTTTAGAAATAATTCATTTATGAAGTGACCCACTTTTATAGAATAAGTGAAAATCACTTTTACAATGAACTTACTTTATAAATTAAAGTTTCATGCAAAAATTAACTTAGAAAAAGAAAATTTAAGTTATTTTATAGTCACTCATTTTTATAGTTTATGTAAAATGTACTTTACGATAAATTTATGACATACCTCGAAGTTTCACGAACGTTTTCAAAATGTAACTTAGAAAAAAAATTTCAACCTGTTATGACCCCAATCGTTACGACTACAAGCGACACAAAGAAAGTGGAATTTTTTTTTTAAAGCAGGACGACAGTCAACGACAACATTGAATCAGCATGACTTGATGATGAACACAACTTACACATTCAGGCAACATATAACAACGACTTAGCACACTTGAGAGTCATGCAACTGGATGAAACATGCGATATTCAAAGACAGATAAAAACGACTACCCACCCGACACAAGCAAGAGAACGCTTACAAGCTAAATGGCAACATCAACCACCCGAAATAGTGGATTTTTTGAATAGTAACAAGAAACCTCTATGGCACACAAAACCCAATGCATTAAGGTGTTACAGACTAAGAACCAACATCCACTAGAATGAACGATATGTCCACATCGGGAAGCACAAGGCTCCGTCCAGGTTATCGTTCACCTCCATCCATTAGGGCGCATGATGATCCCCTCATCAAGAATCATGTCATCACTAGGCGATAGGCGTGACAGTAACCTTGGTGCAACATAACATATCTATAAAAATAACCCAAGAATAATCCAATGCGCTAGGAGAATGGATTAACTAACAAGAAGACTATACCCACGCACCAAAGAAACAAGTCGACAAGATGCAATATGGCATCACTCAAATTAAATTGCGCAAGCTATTAAATGACTTAACCAACAAACCATAAACCATTATATGTTAACAAAGATGTCTAAGTGCGAAGGAGTGAAATATTATAATTGTTACTATTATCATAAATGTGACCATAAATGGCCCTCAGGGGTGTAGACCGATTGGCAAGTGTCGTGTAAATGGAAGGAAATATGTAAAAAGAGGTCTCAAGGTTGATTCTCACCTTGATTTACTCGGAAGGCGTGCTTGCGGGCTGTTCGTTTCTCCCTAGGGGTTATAAGGAAGCCGACAAGATTCGACCCCGTGCCATGCGAGTACGATACTGTCGTTGTTACTGATTCCCCTAGTTACAAAAAAGAAAAAAAATGTGACCATAAATGTGACCATAATGTGAACTATTTATAAGCACTTAACAAAATCAAAATATGCTTGTCAAAAAATACACACTGTCCATTAAATTAAGTGAACTACTTAACATTAAAAAGTGATCTACATTGCTTATTAAATATTCAACATTGTTGTCTAAATTAACAAGTCTCGGGATTATTCTATTGATAACTATTAATAATTGAAATGATATAGTTGGTTTAATAACCATAATTATTTGATAAATAAATATCGTTGTGTAAAATCATTATTGTCAACAATATTAAAACGTTATCCATGATATTAAATCACTATCCACTAAAAATAATTAACGATATAAAGAAATGACAAGGAATAACACTATAATTCATTGTCTAAATAAAAACGTTAATCATATATATCGCTGACATGCAATTCGTTGTCACAAAATTCGCTAATTAACAATATAAAGGAAATCACAGAGTTAAAAGTATCATTTCTCTCTATTTAAAAGAAATTCATAGAGTTAAAATATTATTGTTGTCCATTTAAAAGAAATCCACAAAGTTAAAATATGATAATTGTTGAGTTAAATAATGGAAATGGCTGAGTTAAAAACAAGATATTTGTTGAGTTAAAATTGGAAATCGCTGATCTAAAATGTGATAATTGCTGAGCTAAAAATTGGAAATTGATGAGTTAAAAATATGATAACTACTGAAATAAAAGATGGAAATCCTTGAGTTAAAAGCATGATAATTTATGAGCTAAAAATTGGAAATCGCTGAGTAAAAAAATGATATCGTAGATAACACAGATATATAAATTCACAGGCATAAGATAACGCAAAGATGAAGTGAATCGCTCAGAAAATCATGAGTAAGAACTGGGTGTTTATGCCATGAAAATATTGAGTAAGAACTGGGCATTTATGCCATTAAAATCGTGAGTAAGAACTGAGCATTTATTCCATTTAAATCGTGAGTAATAACTGGGCATTTATCCGTCAAAATCGTGAGTAAGAACTGGGCATTTATGCCATTAAAATCATGAGAAAGAATTGGGCATTATGCCATTAACATCATTGTTGATGCTATGTGGAAATCCAGGAAATTCATGGAGTAAACATTCACACTGGTAAGTAATATAACACAGAGATTTTATTAATCAAAGTGCTGGGATTTATCCTTGAAATCGTAGAGATTATACCAATCAAGCTCTAGGTAATCTACCAATAAATCACAGAGTTGGATCATAGAGATAATCATCCACAAGAAACGCATATATGAATCAACAAAAACGCAGAGATACTCAATCACAAGAAGGCACAAATATTAGAGATTAATCATAAGAGGAAAACATAGAGATAAGTAAGGGTTAGATAAGTGGGCAAAGTTTATCCTTCACTTATTATCCATGCACAAAAAAGTAAGGCATTTGAATCTATATTTATTTAAACACCGGAGTGACAACCGTCGATTCATCTCCTAGTGAATTTCTCAGGCACAGACTAATAACTAAAGGGATAAGGGATAGAAGATAAAAAAAATCAGTTTTTCTTCACATTAATCTATAAAAGAAAATGCAGAGAATGTGGGATCTTATTTTCATTGATGCCAATGGTTTGATTGATTGATGTCAAGTGATTGATTGATGCCAAAGGATTGATTGATTGATGATTGATGTAATGTAATATGTATTGTCCTTTATGAGAATGCATAGATGAAGATGGATCAATGAGTTTTCATTGATATGATGAAGATGGATCAATGAGTTGTCATTAATACATGATGAAGATGGATCGATGCGGTTTCATTGGTATATGAATCATTTTTGGAAAATGTATAGATGACTCATTATTGTCTTATCATGATTGATAAGCTGCACAAGTGGATGAACTCCAAAGTGGTCCCCTTATGGTGAAATCCCTAACGGGAAGACTCTTTGCGGATTGAATTATCCTAGAAGAATGGTTGGAGGACCCATGCTTGTATGTGGAATAATGAGATGAAGATCAAGAAAATTGTTGGCGAAACTATCCTAGATGGATAATTCTTGTCATGACATTTCCGGTGGTATGTGGAATGTGATATAACTCCTCACGTTTTGAGATTTATGGTCTTACGAAGTTGAAGGACCCCCATATAAAGGCTTGAATCCCACAAGGTCAAAGAAGTCAAAGTGACCGTAAAAGAAGAAATAATTATTTAAATGATAAAGTAAAGTGACCAAGTAAAGAAGATTATTTAAATGATTAAGTGAGGTGACAAAATGAAGAAGGAATATTTAAATGATAAAGTAATGGAGAACTTTCTAATTATGGAAAGTGGTTAACCCTAAAATGAGGAAAATAGGTTAAGTGACCGAGAAATGGGTTAAGTGACCTAAAAATGGGTTAAGTGACCTAAAAGAAGAAATCATTATTTAAATGATAAAGTAAAGTGACAAAGTCAAGGTGGATTATAAATAATAAAGAGAAGTGACAGAATCAAGAAATGATAAAGTAAGGTGACAAAAGCAAGAAGGAATATTTAAATGATAAAGTATTATAGAACTTTCTATTTATGGAAAGTGTTGGCACAAGGGAAAACCTAGGGTTCAATAGTACAACAACGCACCAGCAAAACCCTAACTATCGACCCTTTCGGAAACACCTGCGAAGCAGATGAAGTCTCACTCAAGGTAGAGGAAGGGGTTGTTGCAGGACTCAGATGTATGCAACCTTAGTTGGGACACAGATATGTGATTCTAATATTTAATAGAGCACTCAGTAGTTATATTTATCAATATTCAGTTCTTAATTACAGTGCAGTTAAGCCCTAATTATATTACAGCGTAGTATTCAACCATATCTAGCATCTAATGACACTTATCATGATGAAATAGATCATATATTAATAGGTTCAACACTAAGCACATGTATACCGGTCATATCTAACATCCATCCATATTATTAAGCACTAAGAATCAATAGATCATTCATCTATATCAAAGCACTAAGCACATTAACATATAAGCATATCAACACATTGCACAAAGCAGAGAAACACAACATGTACTTGGTTCACCCCCACCCTGGGGCTACATTCACCAACTCTTCTCTTCTTTATTCACATCTTCAATAGGTTACATGCACAGAGCCTCAAAAACGCTACTCCATAGAGGACAGGAGATCTGCGTAGCTCGCTAGATCCTTCTTCCCTGAGTAGGTCTAAGCACACAACTTGTCACAACCCCTTACAATGAATTACAATTAGCTCTGCAAGTATCACACAGTATGCACAAATCCTTACAACTCTTGATCACACAAATCCAACTCTAGAACTTAGCCAACTTGTAACAAATCAACTACTTCTTACATTTCCTAGCCTTTTATTTATACATACAAAATAGCCCTAAGCATGGGTAAACCCATGGGCCAACATCCCCATACCCGTTACATAATCCTAATCCCAAAAAGGGCTTTCGACAGCCTGTCGAAGTCCCAAAATCAGGTCAATCATGACCAAGTATCCTCAAGACTTTGTCAAGGGCCAACAGGCCCCCAACACTCACATGTGACTCATCCCGAGTCACTCTGATCTGGGTAGTTCTATTTCGAAAACCTTGAGCTTGTCTCGAGCTACTTTGACTTGTTGTTGTGCCACGACCTCTTGTTCATCAAATGCTTGGATGACTACCTTGTTCACAGGTCCTTCTAGACATTGTTCTATTGCAGCAACAACTTGCTCCAGTTCTTCTCTTTGACCTTCAATCTCTGTGAACAGTTGGTAAGCCTCATCCTGTATAGTTTCGAGCCTCTGAGCCACTTTGATGAATTTTCTCTGAATGATGTGAACCTATTGTTGGGTAGTGCATTTCTCCTGGGATTTCTTCACTCTTTCCATAGCCAATAGGGGCTTCAACTTTGCCTATATTGTTTTTTCTTGTTGCTTCTCCTCCTGGAGTTGCAACTCTAGTGATTTCAGTTCTACATTCTCAGTGAGTTGCTCATAAGTCTAGGCATTGCAATCAATAATTTTCTTTCATTACATGGCAAGAGCCTTTATTCTCTCGACTGTGCTCCTGGCAGTCACTTCTCTTTGATCTCTTACATCCTACGAAGTGTTGGGCACTGTGCGAAGCTCTAAATCTATTATTCTTTATTATAGTTATTGGATGGCTTCCGTGAGCTTCTCTACTTGATGTGTGACTTGGTCTTCATCCTGTAGCTCTAAGCCTGTCACAGAGAAGAGGGATCTGTTTACTTCTTCTTTTACTTTGAGCCACTCTATGAGACACTGTTCTTTCTCTTGCTTCATTTGTGCTTTCTCTAATTCTAACTTGTCCTAGAGATCAACCTTCTCCTGTTATTTTATTCTACATTGTTCTATAATGTCACCTTGTACTTGATTCAACGTATGGGTAGCTTGTTCGACTTCTTCTTGTGTGCGACGAAGACGAGCTTCGACTACATTAGCTAATCGACGGAGTTGGGATGGCTCATCCCCGAACTTTGGTTCTCTTGATGCCAGGGGTACAATGGACACTGCGCGGCTGGACTGAAGGGCCTGCTATACCCCTCGAAAATCAACCTTAATTCTGTCATAAATTTCCTCCTCCTTAGCTTCTTGTTTCTCCACAATTTCTAGCGAAGCATCATTGAGGGTGGCTATTATGAAGTTGAAGTCATCAATAGTAATCACAGTCTTCATCTTGGTCATGGTGGATCTCGATTTCTTCTGGAAAGAAGGTTTCATGGGAGAAACCTTCCTCTTCTTCAGGGGATCAGTCTCATCTCTCAGCAGCGTTGCTTCGCCTTTCTTCTGTTCGAATCCTTTACCATTTATTTATTCTACTTTGTCATCACCCCGTCGATCAGGTTATACTGAAGCAATCTTTCTTGAAGCACTTCTTAATTCTTGGAAGTCTTCAGTCTTCTTCATTTTGTTGGGTCTGGGTGTCTCATGCGCGGTTAATAGGCTATCAGGGTCAGACATCTCTGCACACTCTACTGGAATAAGGAGGTATGCCAACCAATCCTTATTGATCTCCTCAAGATCCTCTTCCACGAGCTTGTAGTATGATTGGAGTTGCTCCTTATGTTCATCGACTCGTGCTCTAAGGTAGATGAAGTGTAGATCTGCGCAGAACTTCATCAGAGGTCAAAATCTATGTAATGTGTCCAGATTCATGCGAGTTTTTTCTAATATGGCTCCCTTCAGCTGAAGGTAGTACATATGAAAAACATCGTTCAACTGCCACTGTTTGTTCATATCACTCGAGTACCAAAGGGTAGCGAACTTTATGGCAAGCAGCTCAAATGGATCAATATCTGGGAAGGTCGCACCTTCCGGCATCTCCCATGCAATAAAGGCGATAAGTATCAGGAGCCATCTAAAATGGAACTCATAGCCCTAATCCCATGCTTTGCGGAAGTCTAGTTTGAGTTGATTGACAAGGTACTTCACCCAGTTCATCTGTAAGCCTTCTACACACTTCCCCACAAGGTCGATGACAAATCCCATGACCTATGTGGGTAAGTTCTTGTGCACCATCTTTCCATCTATTAACTGACATTCTAGGCACATCGTGCCATTCTAGATAGAGGCTACCTTGTAGCCTCATGTCCCCTTCTCGACATCGTAATATGTGTTCTTAATCTTTTGTGCTAGTGCACGATCTGTGGATTTTCCTAGGTAGAACTCCTGTGTGTTGGGTCCTTGCATAATCAACCCTGTGATCCTATGGATCAACATCAGATCGAATGTAATATGACGTTCTATCCATAAATAACCACCATGGTAACACGAGAGCAATAGCTTGACACAGGCATTGACTTCCTGGTGCCTTCCGAAATGTGGAATCTTCATTACGTTTAATAGGGTGCACTACATGAGGTTCATCGTCCATAGTTGAGCGATTATCTTTGAGTTATTTCCCTTCATATTGGTTAGGTACTTATACGGGACGAGCATACTGTAGTTTTTGTGATCTTCGAGGTTGAATTCACTGAACTTCAAAGTTGTGATCTTATCCTACTGTGTGCGAACTACGCGTATCCCCTTCGGGAGGTAAGCAATAACCATGGTGTACTCGAATTCCCTTGGCACACTATCTCGACTCACTTCCTCAACTATAGGTGGGATGTAATCGATAAATATGGAGATGATCATCTTTGCATTGGATAGGTTGTCTCTGTGTTTAGTTCTCTTTTCTGTTGATGGTCGGGATGATTTAACTCCACGAGAAGTCGATGGAGAGGCTTGCAGTCCTCTTCTCAATGATGCTTGAATACTTGTAGACATCTCTCTTTCAAACATTATCCTTTCAATCATTAGGTCAATCAGAAGTTCCTCGACAATTTTCTCTACAACGTTAAGCTCGTTCGACATGCATGCTCGTGGTTGAATGTCTCGGGTTCGGAGAGTAACATGTTAATGCAACAAGTAATATGGCACTAACATGGTGATCATTGTGAAAAATCAACTATGCTGCCAGATATGATATTCATGATTGGAAAAAGTGTTCTCGTTGCATGGCACGATGGGATAAATAGATAACTTGGGAACGGATCTCTTGCAATGGGTGAGAAGCCTTCATTAACTCAGTTGTGTCTATTGTGGCACGGTCCCAATGGTCTAGTGGTGAACTTTATGACCATAAATTCCTTTCTACCCATTCGGGTCATCGGTCAAATGGTTATACTGTCTCTAATGGCTATATTGATTCGCCATGGCGAAGTGCCATGTGACGTTGTTCTGATATTCCAGCGAAGCTCCAATTTTGCAAATTTTCCTTCTACGAAGTTCCCTTGGGAACCGTCTGTAACTTTTCAATCTTATCTCCCTCCTTACTTAGTTTTCTAGCCTTCTTTCTAGTGAGCTTCGTCTCATAATTCCTTTTTCCATTCTGGTTCTTATCTTCTTTTGGCAGAGTAACTTTTCATTGGTGGGATTCCTTCCTAGAAATCAAGGGTAATACTTCATCTGTACCTCGAATAGGTACTGCAATATTCTGGGAGTCCTCTGGTATTTTTCCAAGTTCGACATCCAATTCTCTAGTTTCAATTGGCTTTGATTTTTTTCTCATTTTCTTTAATCAAGTGCGTGATCTTCCTAGTCATGAAATCTTTTAATTCTTGCTTCTTTTGTTCTAAGAATTCTTCTTCTTTCCTTCTGGCCTGATCTTTTTCAATCCACTATTTTCCTAATAACATAGAAAATGGATCATTTTTCTCAATAAACTTAACAAATTCAAATTATTCCTCTATCGAAGTTCCATGAGTACTCATAGATATCCTGGTAAGTCTTCCACATAGGGTTATCAACTTTCCTCTAAATATTTTTATTCCTCCTAATGAAGGAATCATAGTAGGATTTCCTATAGCTTCCCAGGTTCTTTCTGTCATGATATTCACATGTGTTTCCTCATCCAGAACACAGTCAATGTCGAAGTCTCTTATTCTTACTTCAATACATTCTTTTTATTTGAAGATCTCTGATAAGCTGATATGTCGATGGTCATTCAAGGCTCTTTGCATTTGCAGTAATAATTTCTATGATCCTTTCTGGGGTTCTATCATAATCTCAGTTTCTGGATCTGTGTTAGGGTTTTCTTGGTTCATATTCATTCTTTCAACCTTAACAATCATTCTAGGGAAATCCAATACTTCATGGCCAATAGCTTTGCAACAGAGGCAACTAGGTCTCTTTCCAGGGAATTCCTTAGCCAAATGTCTCGGTCTTCTGCAACTGTAACAAAGGGTTAATCATTTATTTCTCTTAAATGATCCCCAACCTTTCCTTTACTATGCACTAGGATCATGGTAGCTAACCTACAAAAAATTATTTCTAGGATCTTGCATCCATTCGTTAGTCCAAACATTCTTTCTATGCATAGGTATAACGTATCTTTCATTATTCTTATCATATCTATTTATATCAAATCTTCTTTCTTCTATCAGTTCCCTAGTTTTCAAGCTAGGATAAATCTTATTAAACATACCCATACTTTAGAAACAAAAATTTTCCACTAATCTTATCTTCAGCAGAGCACAAAGCTTTCAGATCTTAAAACTTTTCATTATTCTTACCTTTATCAGAGCACAAAGCATTCAAATATTACCTCTTTTCTGTAGACTGAACTTGTTTCTTTAGTACAGAGCTTCACAAATCAAGTAGACTACTACGCACTAGAGTGACATATCTATGCACAGAGCTTCCACAATTTCAGGCCAGGTCTTTTCACAAAGCTTCTTTTTCCTCAGTTCCTAGCAATCACAGTTTCAGGTCAGATCTTTTCATAGAGCTTCTTCTTCCTGAGTTCCCAACAATAACAGTTTCACATCAGATCTTTGCACAAAGCTTCATCTTCGTAAGTTCCCAACAATCACAGTTTCAAGTCCCAACAATGAAACCATTTGTTGGCACAGGGTTAGACCTAGGGTTCAACGCTACAACAACACATCAACAAAACCCTAACTACTGACCCTTTTGGCAACACCTGTGAAGAAGATGAAGTCTCACTCGAGGTAGAGGTAGGGGTGGTTGCAGAACTCAGATGTCTGCAACCTTGGTTGGGACATAGATCTGTGATTCTAATATTTAACAGAGCACTCAACAGTTATATTTATCAATATTCATTTCTTAGTTACAGCATAGTTAAACCCTAATTATAGTACAACGTAGTATTCAACCAGATATAGCATCTAACAACACTTAACATGATGAAATAGATCAGATCTTAATGGTTTCAATACTAAGCACATGTATACTAGTCAGATCTAACATCCATCCATATTATTAAGAACTAAGCATCAACAGATCATTCATTTATATCAAAGCACTGTGAACATTAACATATAATCACATCAACACATTTAACAAAGCAGAAAAACACAACATGTACGTGGTTCACCCCCACCCTGGGCTATGTCCACAAACTCTTCTCTTCTTTATTAGCTTCTTCAATAGGTTACATGCACAGATCCTCAAAAACCCTACTTTGCAGAGGACAAGAGATCTACGCAGCTCGTTAGATCCTCCTTCCCTGAGTAGGTCTAAGAACACAGCTTGTCACAACCACTTACAATGACTTACACTTAGCTCTGCAAATCTCACACAGTATGCACAAAGACTTACAATTCTTGATCACACAGATCCAACTCTAGCACTTAGCCAACTTGCAACAACTCAACTACTTCTTACATTTCCTAGCCTTCTATTTATATGTACAAAATAGGCCTAAGAATGGGTAAACCCATGGGCCAATATCCCCATACCCATTACATAATCCTAATCCAAAAAAGGGCCCTAAAAGTGGTCGATATACTGTGATCTCCGCTTCGTCTTGCACTCTGCCTTTGATAGCCTGTCAAAGCCCCAAAACTTGGTCAATCATGACCAAGTATCCTCAAAACTTGGTCAATGGCCAATAGAAAGTGGTTAACCCTAAAATAAGGAAAATAGGTTAAATGACCTAAAAATGGGTTAAGTGACCTAGATGATGAAAGTATAAATAAGATAGAAATGGTCTCTTGTATATCATCCTTTTTGTGGATCAATGGAGAGCTTCTTGTGAGAATATCTTTTGGAGTATTAGTGGAGAGATTATTGAGCATTTTTGGTGTGGATCACTTGAGAATATTGAATATATATAGGTGAATGAGGTAACCAAAGGACATATAAGCCTAATTTCAGAGGGAAGGTGAATAAAAGAGTTCCATAATTCAAGGGAGGATAAATTCTTTTCATGATGCTTTCTAAGGTATGTTATTTACAGGTCATCTCACTATTTTTGCAATAATTTTTTTCCTGTAATGATTCAGACCATGATATTGATATTCCATTGAGGAAACATATCCAAGTATCTATGGTAAAAAAATTCAGCTTGTGGGTCGTTATATTTTTGGAGATACACTCTGTGGAAAATAGGGTTTGTGGCTAGTCCTGAAGCTAGTCTAAAACAATTATTTCAGGTAAAAACATCATAACATATTCATAACAGATCCAAATTTAGTGAGATCAATTGTTTTGGTTATAATACATCCTTTGATATGCTGTGTAATATTTTTATATCGATTCAATAAATATTTTGTGCGGGGCATGCTCTATAAGGTCGCTCTCTAGAATAAGCTTGAATTCAGCAAGGTATGCCATTGTTTCTATAACTCCTTTTATGAGAGGTTCCAAGTAGTGAAACCTGGAGTAATTTCATAAAACTCAATGAATAACATTGTGTATCAGTTTCATATCTTTATTCATTACAGGTACAAAGTTATGCTTATTTCAAGTTAGGGTTGTTGATTAATCCAAAACTAGTCATGGTTGAGACAAATAGTTGATGAGTTGGCACATACATGAGGTGTATAGTTAATGATGTTTGTGAATATTGATGAGTCATTGTTTATGAGTAGTTAAAACATGATTTATATATACTTGGTACATGGTTGGATGCACTTGTTTATGGTACAGGTTGATTGCATGTTGTTTGGCACAGGTTGGTGCATGGTTGATGCACTTGTTTATGGTACATATTGATATCTGTTAAGGATTGTCACCTCATCTCAGTTTTTGATGATAATGTAAGATGATTCTTTCATATATATCTGGTTCTCTTGTAGATTTGTACTCTATTCATTTTTTTTTGAAAAACCCCTGGATTGAAGTCCATAATAAAAAGAAAAATTGTACATACATCTTGTGTTCCTTGTGTTCCTTGTGGAGATGATTTGTTGATGATATATTGCTGATATATGTTGTTGATATGTATTCACATATAACTTATTATTAATGACAACAATGATTAATGAGTAAATGTTGAATGCTAACTAATGAGTTTTGTGCAAGAGGGAATTTTTGGGAAAAGATCCCCACACTCATTCACCCCCCCTCTAAGTGTGGTAGGTGTGCCCAACAATTGGTATCAGAGCAGGCCTTAACTACAAGCCTTAACAATCTTTAAGGAGATCCATAGACACAAAAATGGATGATGAAATACCAATCCTTGATGAGGAAAACTATTCTACTTGGAGAATAGAGATGAGAGTGTATTTGAAGACAATGGGAGCAGCCATTTGGAAGGCATCCATTGGTGGATCAATTCCATTGAAGAACAAGTCAAAGTTTGCAGCTCAAAGTGACGGAAAGAAGAATGACACATTGGCTCTCAAGACCATTCTTAGTGGACTCTCAAGCTCTATCAAATAAAGCATGGAACAATGCACTTCCGCGAAGTTTCTATGGCTAAAGCTAGAGGAGACATATCAAATCAAGAAGGAGAAGGAAGATATTGAAGACCACTCTATCAAGATTATCAAATGAAGGTATATAATCTCTAAAGAATCTTGATTGCAATGATTCAAAATGTGATGATGTTGAATTTTTCTCAAGTGAAGAAGATGATATAGAAACAGTTTGTGTAAAGTTTGATGGAAATTAGCACATGGAAAGAATAGAAGAAGATCTATTAGAACTTCAAAAAGAAGTTGAAGAGGGTTTATATAGATATAGAACTGATCATTTTTATATAGACTATAATTATCTTTCAGATAACACTAAGAAGTGTCTTAGGAGAAGTCAAAGGCACATATTGGAGTTAAAGGGAATGCTCAAGGAACAAGAAGAGAGAAATAAGACTCAATTAGAAGAAAAGGAAGAAGAGATCACAAGTCTAAAGAATGAAAAAGAAGATATGAAGGTAAATGATGAGATTAGCAAAAGTTTTGAAACTATTATTCATCTCAAGACCCAAATTGAAGAAGCTAAAAGGGTAGAATAAGTTTTGAATAGTCCAATTAACGAAAAGGAAGAGTGATGCAATAAATTAGAAGCTAAAGTTGTTGACCTTAGAAAGAAGGTAGAGAAGTCAAACAAATTCTTGAAGATCTCACAAATCTTGGATGAGATCTTGGAAAGTCAAAGATCACCATGTGATAAATCAAGACTTGGTTACAAAAAAGAAGCTACACATGATGAAGCTGTTGGATTACTGAGAGGGGGGGTGAATCAGTAATAACGTAATTATAATCCTTTTTCTTCAAATGTTATATCAATGTAGAATTATTATCCAAAAATGAGCAGTAATAAATAAACAATCACACACATGAACAGTACACCAGTGTTTTACGTGGAAACC
>ML776984.1:263080-296383 GCA_009831015.1 Picea engelmannii
ATCCGAGTTGAGTATGTGGGCACAAAAGAACAAGTGGCAGACATCTTTACAAAACCACTTCCACGGGAAGCCTTTGAATATCTTCGCCAAAGACTTGGAGTTATTTCTACTCCAAAAATGAATGCGCCTTAAAGAAGCACGAGGTAAGTCCATCAAAGAAGGAAGACAATGTTGAAAAGAAACCATCTACGCAAGGCAAGGAAAATTTCAAAAGAACAACGAAAGGAAGACATCAAGAAGCTATCTTTGGGACACCAAAGAAAAGGTATGAAAGTATTTTTCATAGTCATTGTTATTCATGTAGTGAATATGGTCACAAATCTTTTGAATGTAGATCTTATGAAAGAATATATAATGGAAGATTTCATAACACCATAAGGTGTTGGAGATGTGATCAAGTAGGACACATTGTTGTTCATTGTAACACCATGAGATGCTATAGCTGTAGGGGATTTAGCCACAAATCCCAGCAGTGTTGGAACAAAAGAAGAAAGTCCATGATGAAGACTTCACATAGCATGGATAGAAGAAGGAATGAAGTAAGGAAGGGAGACATCTTTGAAAAGATGGATGCTCAGAGCTCAAGTTCTGAGGAGTAGGGACATCTACAAAATTGGGTGAATAAGATAGAGCAGCTAGAACAAAATGAAATACTGAAGGGAAGTTAAAAAAAGTCATCTACTGAGGCATACACGAGTGACAGTGGTATCAGTCGTGTACATACGCAGGCTGACCTTACATAGGTTACATACATACGTGATTTGTCTGTGCAGCAGGTCGCATATATGTGGGGAAGCCTAAGGAAAACGGCTATGCATAGGGATTGCAGTTTGATGTGATGGTATAACTCTATGATGCAGGGTCTGACATGGTTTATTATAGGTTCTGACATTTTTTGCTGCAGGTTTTCATGATTCTATATTGGATTATGTAAGGCGATGATGTAAAATAAAATCTTGGGTGCATGGCACTAACCCATGAGTATGGATTGATGCATGTTCTGTTGAAGAAAAATGTTGGTTATGACAGTGAAGTTATGACACCTTGGTTATGTGATATATATTGATGATGTATTGGAAGCTTACTTGTTGGAAAGCTTGATGCATGCATTTAGCATATGGATGGGATACACATTGGGACATGTGGTTGGTGAGCTTATGAGGTGATCATGTTGTACATCATTGATTATTCGTAGCTTGATCTATACTTGATACATGTTTGGTACACTCATAGATGGCATATGTTTGATGATACTACTCATAGATGGCATATGTTTGATGATACTACACCATTGGTACTACTTGATGAACACAACAATTTGTATTTGTTTAAGCTACATGATTGTGGAACTTGGTTCATGATGGAGACATATCATGAGTGATATGACACATGGTTGGCATATTGGTAGATGCACATGTTGGCATATTTATAGAGGCATATGATTGATACATTTCATGCATGATATCTTTTGTCACATTGCATGATGTTGATGTACATGGATGATGTACATAGGCGTTGTGCATGATGATCACACTTTTTTGTACATGGATGTTGTGCATGGTGGGAACATTTTGGTACATGATTGATATTTGGATCATGATTCTCTATTTTATTGTTGACATATCTTGTGCTTCATGATGCTTGGTATATCATGCGTTTGATGCATGAACAGGTCCAAGGATCGTTATATGGTAGCACATTGTTCATCTCGCAGAGAAGATAGGAGAGACATACCCATAGGGGGAGTCATTCTTCTTCCCATGATTTTAGGAGGAGATATTTATCATATGCATACCTAGAAAAGAGCCCTATATTTTATGAAAGAGAACAGAGGCATAATTCTAGGAGGAGCGATGGTCACAAGGGGAGTATGTTCGATGTATTTTCATAATTACATCAGAGTGATATCCCTTGTTCAAAAGGAGAGAGATTATTTAGAGGAAGATCAAAGGCACTCAGATAGGGGGAGCATACCTAAGGAAAGTTAAAGAAGGGAGAGCATCCCCAAGAGGAAAATGGCCCTTTTCCATTGATGTCGAAGGGGGAGAGATAGTCACATTGATGTGATTGATGATTATTGATTGGGAGAGATAGTCACATTTGAGAGAGATAGTCACATTGACTATTGATCTAGAGCATGCCTTATATACATGTTGACATCAATAATTGGTAATTGGTGTTGACATCAATATTGGTATTGCCATCAATGCCAAAGGGGGAGATTGTTGGATCATGTTGTCATTGATGCCAATGGTTTGATCGATTTATGTCATTGATTGATGTCAAGTTATTGATTGATGAAAAATGATTGATTGATGTAATGTGATATGTATTGTAATGTAATGTAATATGTAATATGTAAGGAATCCCATTACCTTACATTACATTATATCACGATTGATAAGGTGCACAAATGGATGAACTCCAAAGTGGTCCCCTTATGGTGAAAGCCCTCATGGGAAGACGCTTTGCGAAATGAGTTATCCTAGAAGAATGGTTGGAGGACCCATGCTCTCATTATTGTATTATCATGATTGATAAGGTGGACAAATGTATGAATTCCAAAGTGGTTCCCTTATGGTGAAAGCCCTCACACGAAGAGGCTTTGCGGATTGAGTTATCCTAGAAGAATGGTTGGAGGACGCATGCTTGTATGTGGAATAATGAGATGAATATTAATAAAATTGTTGGTGAAACTATCCTAGATGGATAATGTTTGTCATGCCATTTGTGGTGGTATGTGGAATGTCACATAACTCCTCACAATTTGAGAGTTATGGCCTTATGAAGTTGAAGGACCCCCATATGAAGGCTTGAAGCCCACAAGGTCAAATAAGTCAAAGTGATCTTAAAAGAAGAAATCATTATTTAAATGATAAATTAAAGTGACCAAGTCAATAAGATTATTTAAATGATTAAGTGAGGTGACAAAATCAAGAAGGAATATTTAAATGATAAAGTAATGGAAAACTTTCTAATTATGGAAAGTAGTTAAACCTAAAATGAGAAAAATAGGTTAAGTGACCTAGAAATGGGTTAAGTGACCTAAAATAAGAAATCATTATTTAAATGATAAAGTAAAGTGACAAAGTCAAGGTGGATTATTTAAATAATAAAGAGAAGTGACAAAATCAAGAAATGATAAAGTAAGGTGACAAAATCAAGAAGTAATATTTAAATGATAAAGTATTGAAGAACTTTCTATTTATAGGAAGTGGTTAACCCTAAAATAAAGAAAATAGGTTAAGTGACCTAGAAATGGGTTAAGTGACCTAGAGGATGAAATTATAAATAAGATAGCAATGGTCTTTTGTATATCATCCTTTTTGTGGATCAATCGAGAGCTTCTTGTGAGAATATCGTTTGGAGTATTGGTGGAGAACTTCTTGAGCATTTTTGGTGTGGATCACTTGAGAATATTGAATATATATAAGTGAATGATGTAACCAAAGGATATATAAGCTGAATTTTAGAGGGAAGGTGAAGAAAAGAGGGCTGAAATTCAAGGGAGGATAAATTCTTTTCATGATGCTTTCTAAGATATGTTGTTTATAGGTCATCCCACCATTTTTGTAATAACTTTTTTTATATAATGATTTAGACCATGTGATTGATCTTACATTGATGAAACATATCCAAGTATCTGTGTTAAAAAATTAAGCTTGTGGGTCTTTGTATTTTTCGAGATACACTCCATGGAAAATAGGGTTTGTGGCTAGTCTTGAAACTAGTCTAAAACAGGTGTTTCGGGTAAAAACGACATAACTTCTTCATAAAAGATATCAATTTAGTGAGACCAATTGTGTTGGTTATATTAAAATCTATAATATTATCTGTAATAGTTTCATATCAATTCAACAAACATTCCGTGCGGGGAACGCTCTACAAGGTCGCTCTCTAGAATCAGCCTGAATTCATCAAGGTATGCCATTTTTTATATAACTCCTTTTTTGAAAGGTTATAAGTATTAAAACCTGGAGGAATTGCATAAAAGATAGTGAAGAACATTGTGTATCAGTTTCAGATATTTTTTCATTATATATACAAAGTTATGATTATTTCAAGTTAGGGTTGTTGACTAA
The DNA here is from genome assembly GCA_009831015.1 of Picea engelmannii. Lineage (NCBI taxonomy): Eukaryota > Viridiplantae > Streptophyta > Pinopsida > Pinales > Pinaceae > Picea > Picea engelmannii. The sequence continues at coordinate 267,163 of ML776984.1, forward strand.
TCCAAAACTAGTCATGGTTGAGACAAACAGTTGATGAGTTGACACACACATGAGGTTTATAGTTGATGATGTTGGTACATATTGATGAGTCACTGTTGATGAGTAGTTGACACATGATTGGTATATAATTGGTACATGGTTGGATGCACTTGTTTATGGTACAGGTTGATTACATGTTGTTTGGCACAGGTTGGTGCATGGTTGATGCACTTGTTTATGGTACAGATTGATATCTGTTGAGGATTGTTTCCTCATCTCAGTTGGTTCTCAGAATGTAATATGAGTCTTTCATATATATATGGTTCTCTTGTAGAGTTTTAATCTATTCAGTTGTTGCTGAAAAACCCCTGGATTGAAGTCCATAATAAAAAGAAAAATTGTACATACATCTTGTGTTCCTTGTGTTCCTTGTGGAGATGATTTGTTGATGATATATTACCGATATATGTTTATGATATGTATTCACATCTAACTGATTATTAATTACAGTAATGAGTAATGAGTAAATGTCGAATGCTAACTAATGAATTTTGTGTAAGAGGGAAGTTTTGGGAAACATATCACCACACTCATTCACCCCCCCGCTAAGTGTGGTAGGTGTGTCCAATAGATAATTTATTGCAATCATAGGTTAAGTTCACCACAAGAAATCAATTTATAATACAACGAGCAAGGGGATTCCAAATACTATAGGAAGGTATGTGCAAGAAAACTCATGGCGATGAAATCTTTAATCGAGCACAAATAAATAACATGTGTAAATTAAATTTCATTGCAAGTAACAACTTGAACAGGCGTACCTTAGACAAACTTGAATGCTCCGAAGTTGTTGTCCCACACGCACTCCATTTATCTCTCGCTTTCCAATCAATGTGACCTCACCGGTACCTCCCATCCAACTCTAGGGGTACTCTTATTCACCCTGATCCCCCCCGATCCGCAAAGGGTTCATGCACACAAAACCATAGAACTGATAGAACCCATCTCTCCTCGCAAGGTCAAGCTACCACTCGTTACCCGAGTTGGGTATCCCAACTCCCACAAGACAATTTCACTCAAGATAAAAATTCAGCAGCATAACATTACACAAAAAGATCAGATCCATACTCCTCATCCTCCATCCTTTTAATAGAGTTTTCAAGTAATTAGTTTCCCAAATTATCATTAAATTCCTTATTCATTTGATTAATTAGGAAAACCCTCCCTCGTACACATGTCAGTCGATCCCCTAGTTGCACTAGAATTGTTTTTTATTAAATAATTAATTATTCTTATTTGCCTCACCCACCTAAAACCATTCCTAAAAACGCTCCTTAGTGTGCCAATATTCCCTTACAAATCTTAATGACTTACACCCTACTTAATTCCTAGTTGAGTTCATAAATAGAAACTTCCCAAGGCAAGATTCCTTACCAAGTTAGACATTTATCTTTTTCTTTATGTTTCCCCTTTTTCTTTAAGTTTCCTATTTCTTTTAAGTTTCCCTCTTTTTCCTTTTTAACTAAAAATCAATTTAGCAAGTGTAGATAAAACAACCATTTACCCTTTTTCTTTTTTAATTACAAATTAATTTTGCAAGTGTAGATGAAACAACCATTTACCCTCTTTTATTTTTAATAAAAATTAAATTAGCAAAAATTGATAAAAACGACCATTTCCCTTTCTAAAATTTTAATCCTCCATTATAATTTTGACTTTAATAAATATATTTGAATTTCTTACCCCCCTTCTTGTCACATGTTCATTTATTATTATTATTACTTTTTTTTTTACCACATGCTCTACTTAGACCTAGATTTTAATTTCACTAGGCTTGGCGACATTTTTATTAGGGAATTGTTTTGTAAATATTACTTATCACATCATTCATTTTAAGGCCATCTAGGTTTATTCATTTAAAATTTAAAATCATGATGTGTCCTTCAGGATGCACTAGGTGCTCCAAGGATGCCACTCGTCTCTTTTTGTTTTCCTTGCATGACGTTCCCTTCAGGACGTACTACATGCTCCAAGGGTGGCACTTTCCTCTTGAATGACTTTGGTAGATGTCAAAAACCCCCGGAGTCAATACTCCGCCATGTGATCTTGTGGGAGACTAAGGGACTCTAAGGAATAAGGTCTCTGCCTTATTGCGCGCCCATTAGAATCATCGTGAGTGACTGTTTCATTTTTCCCTCATGACATCATGGGTCTTCTTGAACTATTTAATCATTAACCTATAGTTCTAGAAACAGCGTGAGTGCTAGTAGGCTATGGAAGGGATGCTCCCACACCTATCCATCAAAGTATCTAGTTGTCGTGTCAGGAATAATAATCAATCATCATAACATCTAATCATATCTACATATGTCACATCAACAATATTCAACCCAACAGTCCACTCCCTCACTTGATCCGAATTCCAAGGGGTTTCATCGATGCCTCTACATCCTTACGGTCCAAAGTCTTCCACACTCAGGAGAACCTAGTCAATAACACCTGTCTATGTAATACAACCAAATAACATGTCATCAAATCCATAATATCTCATAATCATAATAAAACGACCAATCATATAATAATTCAGATCACTTGCAATCAAGTTTCCTAAAAGAATAAGTTCGCTCAGTGCACACAAGAGCAGGATGTTACATACACCTCCTCTTGGTCTAAACTTCATCCCGAAGTTTCACAGTATGTAAGTGCCGAAATAAAGAGTATCACAGTATCATAAGTCTACCTATCAAACAAAAATGGAAACTATTGATGCATATCATATGCGTCCTCCTAGGTTGTCGAGTGTGGACTATAGGTGTCCCACTGGACCTTGATTTGATCTATGGTTCTACGCCATAGCTGTCGAATGCAATGGTCAAGGATGAAAGTTGAATCAGCTGTGAGCGCACCCTTGTCAGATACTTGCAAGTAACTCATATCAATAACATGTGCAAGATCACTAATATAATGTCTCAAAATAGATACATTAAAAACATCGTGCATACGCCTCAAAGAATCATGCAAGGCTAGTCAATATGCCAAGGTCCCTTCTTTTGCACAATCTCAAAAGGTCTCACAAACCTAGGAGATATTTTAGCACCCTTTCCAAACTTGATTGAAATATTTTGTGGTTTCACCCACAAGAAGACTCGATCACCAAATTCATAACTACAATCGACACGATGCACATTAGCATAAATCTTATGTCGGTCCTGTGCTTCCTTGATCCTTTGTCTTATTGTTTTCATTTGATATTCCATTTATTGGATCATTTCTGGTCCCACGAGGACCCTATCCTCAAGTCTATCCCAACTCAAAGGCGTCTGACATGGTCGCCCATTAAAAACATGAAAGGCACCATCTTAATGGTGATTTGATAACTGTTGTTATATGTGAATTCTACTAGTGGAAACAATTCTTCCCAACACTTATGTTGGTCCATCATGTACATATGCAACATGTCCTCCAAGATTTGGTTTGTTCGTTCGATCTTCCCTTCTATCTCTGGGTGATACGTGATGCTAAAGTTAAGTTGGGTTTCCAAGGCCTATTGGAAACTAGTCCAGAATCATCCAGTAAACACCGATCCTTGATCGGATATAATCCTCTTAAGCACTCCATGCAGCCTCACAATATCACTGATGAAAACTCTAGTTATGTCAGGTGCCTGATACATCGCCAGAGTGTTGACTACCACAAAAATCGAGTCATGTCTCCTTCATGTCAAAGGAAATCCATCGAAATGAACTCCCATTTCAATTATGGAATAGCGAGTGGTTGTAGTAATCATGTTGGATGTCTATGTTCAGCCTTCACTTGTTGACATTCTAAACATCTTGCCACGTATTTGACTATATCTTCCTTCATTCCTTTCCATAAGAATAAGGGTTTAAGGTCTACCTGCATCTTTGTGACTCTAGGATGAGCCATGTACACTTCTTTGTGAGCCTCGTTTAGGATCAAACTCCTCAAATCGCCATTTGGTGGTACGCAAATTCAATTTTTAAATCTGAATGATCTGTCATCATCCAATTTAAATCCTTTAAATCGTGGTACCATCATTGTGTTTTGTCTGATAAAATACTTGACCTCTTTATACTAGTCATCGTTGTGCTGTAAAGTTAGAATCTTTTCACGTAGATTCATATGAAGATGCATCACTGGAAATATGTGTGGTCTATGACTCAATGCATCAACCACTTTGTTCAATGTTCCCTTTATGTAAGTGATCTCGAAATCGTACTCGCTAAGAAATTTCGACCAACGCCATTGTCGGGCGTTTAAGTCGCTTTGCGTAAAGATGTGTTGTAGTCCACAGTGGTCCATTATTAGTTTGAATTTCCATCCAATAAGGTAGTGTCTCCAAACTCTCAAGGCATAAACAATGGCTAAAAAATCCAAATCATGCATTTCATAGTTCTCCTCATGCCTTCTCAACTTTCTAGAGATGTAAGCGATCACTCGATCGTCTTGCATCAAGACTCTGCCTAAGCCTTCCTTGGATGCATCAGTACATACCAAGAAGTTCATGTCCATGTGGGGGACCTTTAGTATCGGTGTCATTGTCAATAGCTCCTTGAGCCTCGAAAATTCCTTTGCGCATTTCTCGGTCCAAACAAACCTCTTGTTCTTCTTCTGCAATTTCGTAATTGGATTTGCTATATTTGAGAAACCCTCGACAAACCATCGATAGTATCCCGCTAAACCCATGAAGCTAATCACTTCTAGGAAATGCATCGGTGCATGCCATTCCATAATAGCCTCAACCTTTTCTAGATCCACAATGATAGCTTTGTCGAAGATGATGTGACCTAAGTAGTGAATCTTCGATTGATAAGACGAGCATTTAGACAATTTCCAGTACAATTTGTTCTCTCGCAAAGAATGTAGTACCTAGAAAAAGTGTAACTCATGATCCTCCATCGTCCAAGAGTAAATCGAAATATTGTCAATTAATACTTGGACAAACTTGTCCAAGTATTCGCGGAACACCCCATTCATCAAATCCATAAATACCCATAGGGAATTCGCCAGTCCAAATGGTAAAACAGTAAACTTGTAAAGTCCAAACCTTGTCTTAAAGGTAGTATTAGGTACATCATCCTCATTGATCTGTAACTAGTGACACCCTTATCGCAATTCGATATTTGAAAACACCATCGCGCTTTTCATCTGATCAAACAGATCATCAATCCTTGGCAATGGGTACTAATTCTTGATCATTTCTTTGTTCAATTGATGATAGTCAATACAGAGTCTCCATGACCCATCCTTCTTCCGTATGAAGATAGCTGATGCACCCCATGGTGAAACAATGGGACGTATAAGTCCCAGATCCAACAACTCCTTCAGTTTCATTCTCAATTCCTGTAACTCCGAGGTCGACATCTGATAAGGAGTTCTTTCTATCGATTCAGTTCTTTGTTTTATATCGATGGTGAATTCCAATTCTCTCTTTGGCGAAATCCCAAGTAACTCCTCAGGGAAGATGTCCACAAACTCTCTCACCACCGAAAGGTGTTCTAGACCTTCCGCTACTCCCTTCTGGTTTAACGCAAGGATCGCATAAAGCTTACATCCATCGCTCATGTTCTTCCGTAGCTGCAAGGAAGAGATGAACCTCATGGAAACTCACTGGTTTCGACCTAAAATCATGCGTCTCTATCCCTCATCATTGACCAAGCTTAATTGTTTCATCTTACAGTTGAGTATCGCCTCATGCGATTCCAACCAATCCATACCGATCACAACATCAAAAGATCTTAATATCGTGACGTACAGGTTGGCCCTGTTGACAAACTCTCCCAGGTTAAGGATACATCCCATAACCTTCCCTCCAACCTTTTGTTTGGCTTCTAAATCCATTTATACAAATCTAAACTCATCATGTTCGACTGCATTTACCTTAATCCTTTTTAGCATTGCACCAGAAATGAAACTCTCAGTAGCATCGAGATCTATCAAAATACTAAGGGTCTGGTCAGCGATGGTACCTGACGTCTCAAGAACAATCGATTGGTGCTCTGCCTGGGGGTTATTCACTACTGCATGAATTTGATGGGCCTTGCCCAAATCTCCCATAGTAGTGGGTCCAAATAATCCAGATGCTTTAGTCCTCTCCATTGGGCAGTCGCATTGGTAATGTGGCTCCCCACATGTCCAACACCCTTTTTTCATTCCAGTACTCTTGGTACCTGAAGTAGAAGTTGACAACCCGCTGGCCTGGAATCCTGGTATGTTTTGCTGAACAAGTCTAAATTGTTGTAGTTGTGGTCGACATTGTTGTTGATGATGTGGTCCTCAGTAAAGAGTCCATTGTTGAGGCACTAGTCATCGAGGTGTAGTGAAAGTGGATCCTCTCTCGAAACCATGATATCCTAGTGAATTCCTAACTGGTGTATGATGCTACTGCACACCAAATGACACCTGCCCTTCAGGTCTCCCTTGAGTCCCACTCTGAACCTCACTGATAAGATCCTCCTCTGCTATGAGAGCCTTCTAGATGAAATCATGCAAGGTTAGAGGCATCAGAGTCTTAACCTTTGCACGAATGCTAACATCAAGGCCAACCAAGAACCTGTTGACCTTATGTTTCTTGGTATTCAGGTGTGGATCATACTGGAGAAACTCCATAAAACGATCCTCGTACTTGGGCATCGTACAAACGCCCTATTGCAAGGCATTGAATTCATCGAGATAACGCTCAATGAATTCCTCCGATAGATACCTCTCTCATAACCGTTCCTCAAACATTTCCCATGAAACGTCTTTGATGACCATGTTCAATTGCGACAGGAGAATATTTCACCATAGAAGAGTGCTCCCCTTCAGTTGAAAGACCACCATGTGGACCTTCATGTTGGAGGTATAGTCACGAAGTGAAAATCGCATCGCCATATTCTCCAACCATGCCTCGACGACTGTGCTACCCGAGGCACCAAAGAACTCAAAAAATTTGACCTTCTTGAGTTCGCGATGAATGATACCAGTACCGACTGGAGCGCACAGTGGACCCTCAAGGGGTATCGACGCCCTAGTCTCATCTCTATCCAAACGGATGATCAGTGCCTCAGACATCCACTGAAAGGACCTCATTAGCCCAACCACATAACCCACCTCTATCTGTTCTTGCCCGACAACCTGTTCATCTCCCTAAGGGTTAGACCCCTTAGGCATGGATGCTACTAGGGGGGTCGCGCCTCCTCCCCTAGCACCCGGTCATATGCCTCTACGGCATCCTCGAACCATGATTACCTCAATGAATACAAATCAATTTAATTAGCAACCTTATAATAAAAAATCAAATCAATGAAATCCATAGTGATCCCAAGTTGCGGGTCGAGCTGACTCTGATACCATATGTAACGACCCCAATCGTTACAACTACAAGCGACGCAAAGAAAGTGCAATTTTGTTTTTTAAAATAGGATGACAATCAACAACAACATTTGATCAACATGACTTGATGACAAACACAACTTACACATTTAGGCAACAAACAACAATGACTCAGCACACTTGCACGTCGTGCAACTAGAGGAAACATGCGATAATCAAAGACAAATAAAAATGACTGCCCACTCGACACAAGCAAGACAACACCTACAAGCTAAAGGACAACATCGACCTCCTTATACAGTGGCTTCATCAACCAGTAACTAGAAAACTCTATGGCGTGCAAAACCCAACGCATTAAGACGTTACATACTAAGAACCAAGATCCACTACAACAAACGATATGTCCACATCGAGAAGCACAAGACTCCAGCTAGGTTATCATTCGCCTCCATCCATCAGGACACATGATGATCTCCTCATCAGGAATCATGCCATCACCAGGTGATAGATGTGATAGTAACCCTGATGTAACATAACATATCTAGACCAATAACCCAAGAAGAATCCAACATGCTAGGAGACCGAATTAACTGACAAGAATACTATACCCATGCACCCAAGCAACAAGTCGACAAGACACAAGATGACATCACTCAAATTAAATTGTGCAATCTATTAAACGACTTCACCAGCAAACATAAACCATTATCTGTTAAGCAAGATGTCTAAGTGCGAAGGAGTCAACTATTATAATTGTTACTATTATCATAAATGTGACCATAATGTGAACTATTTATAAGCACTTAACAAAATAAAAATACGCTTGTCAACAACTATACACTGTCCATTAAAATAAGTGAACTGGTTAACATTAAAAAATGATCTACGTTGCTTCTACGTTGCTTATTAAATATTCGACATTGTTATCTATATTACTGTTGTCTAAATTATATCTGTCTAAATTAACAAGTTTTTGGATGATTCTATTGATAACTATTAATAATTAAAATGATATAGCTCGTTAAATAACCATAATTATTTGATAAATAAATATCGTTGTGTAAAAGCATTACTGCCAACAATATTAAAACGGTATCCATGATATTAAATCGCTATCCACTAAAAATAATTAACAATATAAAGGAATGATAAGGAATAACACTATAATTTGTTGTCTAAATAAAAGAGTTAATCATATATATCATTGACATGTAATTCGTTGTCACATAGTTCGCTAACTAGCAATATAGAGGAAATCACATAATTAAAAGTATCATTGTTGTCTATTTAAAATAAATTCGCAGAGTTAAAATATCATTGTTGTCCATTTAAAAGAAATCTGCAGAGTTAAAATATGATAATTGTTTAGTTAAATAATGGAAATGGCTGAGTTAAAAACAATATATTTGTTGAGTTAAAAATGGAAATCGTTGAGTTAAAATATGCTAATTACTGAGCTAAAAACTAGAAATCACTGAGTTAAAAATATGATAATTGTTCAGATAAAAGATGGAAATCGCTGAGTTAAAAATATGATATTTGCTAAGGTAAAAACTAGAAATCATTGAGTAAAAAAAAATGATATCGCAGATAATGCAGATATATAAATTCAAAGGCATAAGATAATGCAGAGGTAAAGTGAATTGCTCAGAAAATCATGAGTAAAAACTGGGCTCTTATGACATTAAAATCGTGAGTAAGAAGTCGACATTTATGCCATTAAAATCATGAGTAAGAAATGGGCATTTTTCCATAAAAATCGTGAGTAAGAACTCAACATTTATGCCATTAAAATCATGAGTATGAACTCGGGAATTATGCCATTAAAATATTGAGCAAGAACTGGGCATTTATGCCATTAAAATCATGAGAAAGAGCTGGGAATTTATGCCATTAAAATCATGAGAAAGAACTGTGCATTCTGCCATTAACATCGTTGTTGAATTTGTTGTGTGAAATGCCAGGAAATTCATGGAGTAAAAATTCACATCGGTAAGTAATATAATGCATAGATTTTATTAATCAAAGCGATGGTATTTATCATTGAAATTGCAGAGATTATACCAATCAAGCGTCGACTAATATGCCAAGAAATCACAGAGATAATCATCCATAAGAAATGTAGAGATGAATTGATCAAAGATGAATCAACAAAAACACAAAGATACTCAATCACAATAAGGTGCAAAGATTAGAGATTAATCATAAGAGAAAATGCAGAGATAAGTAAGGGTTAGATAACTGGGTGAAGTTTATCCTTCACTTATTATCCATGCAAAGGAAAACAGGGAATTTGAATCTATAGGTTTTTAAACACTGGAGTGACGACCGTCAATTCGTCTCCTGGTTGATTGCTCAGGCATAGAATAATAACTAAAGGGATAAGGGACATAAGATTAAAAAACTCATCTTTTCTTTGCATTAATCAATAAAACCAAATGCAGAGAATTCATTAAAATTAGAGGTTGGGTTCGCCATGGGAAATCAATTTAGAATACAACGAGCAAGAGGATTTTTAATACCGTAGGAAGGCGGGTGCAAGAAAACTCATGGCGATGAAACACTCAACCGAGCACAAATAAATAACATGCGTAAATTAAATTTCATTTCAAGTAACAACTTTAACAGGCGTACCTTAGCAAGATGCGAATGCTCTGAAGTTGTTGTCCCACACGTGCTCTATCTAGCTCCTACTTGCCAACCGATGTGACCTCACCGATACCTCCTAGGCAATGCTAGGGGTACTTTTCTTCCGCCTGAGGCCCCCGAGCTGCAAATGGCCCACGCACACAAAACCAGAGAACTTCTAGCACCCAACTCGCCTCGCAAGGTCAAGATACCACTCTTTACCCAAGCTAGGTATCCCAACTCCCACAAGAGAAGTTTAGTCAAGACAAAAATTTAGCAGCCTAACATTACGAAAAATACCAAATGCATACTCCTCCTCCTTCATCCTTTTTATAGAGTTTTCAAGTAATTAGTTTCTCAAATTCTCATTCAATACCTTATTCATTTAATTAACTAGGAAAACCTCCCCCGTACACATGTCGCTCGATCCCGTATATGCACTAGAAAATTAATTTTATTAAATAATTAATTATTCCTATTTCCCTCACCCACCTAAAAGAATTCCTAAAAACACTCCTTGGTGTCTCAATATTCCCTTACAAATTTTAATGACTTACTTACTTAATTCCTAGTTGAGTTCATAAATATAAAGTTCCCAAGGAAATATTCCTTACTAAGTTAAACATTCAGTTTTTTCTTTAGGTTTCCCCTTTTCTTTAGGTTTCCCCTTTTTCTTTAAGTTTCTTATTTCTTTTAAGTTTCCCTTTGTTTCCTTTTTAACTAAAAATCAATTTATCAAGTGTAGATAAAACAATCATTTACCCTTTTTCTTCTTTAATAAAAAATTAATTTAGCAAGTGTAGATGAAACAACCATTTACCCTCTTTTCTTTTTAACAAAAATTACATTAGCAAAAATAGATAAAAACGACCATTTCTCTTTTTAAAATTTTAATCCTCCATTATAATTTTGACCTTAATAAATAAATTTGAATTTCTTACCCCCCTTCTTGTCATATGTTCATTTATTATTATTATTATTATTATTATTATTTTGACCACATGCTCTACTCAGGCCTAGATTTTAATTTCAGTAGGCTCGGTGACATTTTTATTAGAGAAATTGTTTTTAATTCTTACTTATTACATCATTCATTTTAAGGTCGTCTAGGTTTATTCACTTACCAATTAAAATTGTGACGTGCCCTTTAGGACGCACTAGGTGCTCCAAGGGTGCCACTTGTCTCTTTCTCTTTTCATTGCATGATGTTCCTTTTAGGAGGCACTACGTGCTCCAAGGGTGCCATTCACCTCTTGAATGACTTTGGTAGAAGTCAATAACCCCTAGAGTCAATACTCTGCCAGGTGATATTGTGGGAGACTAAGGGTCTCTAAGGAATAAGGCCCATTCTTTATTGCGCACCTCTTAGAATCATCGTGAGCGATTGTCACAGTCTTCCCTCACAACATCATGGGTATTCTTGAACTAGGTAATCATTAAAATATAGTTTGAGCCATGGCAAGAGTGCTAGTAGGTTGTGGTAGGAGAACCTAGGAGAACCCAGTCAATAACACCTGTCTATTTAATACAACCAAATACCATACCATCAAATCCATAATATATCATAATCATAATCAAACGACCAATCGTATAATAATCCAGATCACTTGCAAGCAAGTGTCCTCAAAGAATAAGTTCACTCAGTGTGCGCAAGAGCGATATGTTACAGAACTGAATACATACTATTAATAAAGTATATTTCAACCAAGTTAACTAATATTAAATATATGTAAAATGTTATGAAGGAGGAGGTATATTGTTTCCTTGAAGTATGTACTTACCCCAAAACCCTTGTTTTTTCCTATAGAAAAGCTTCAAGATGCCCCCACACAAAAAAGGTAAAACTTAAAAAAAAATAACAAAACTTTACAGTAGTGGGGTTATATCTTGATTATATTTCCCAAAAATTACAACTTCTCTCTCTATTTCCTATTTTGCAAGTTCACATAAAGTGCAAAGAAAAGAGCATATGAAAACATAAAAAAACTTTCAACTATAACTTTTATTTTCCAAAATCACGCTAAGCACATGGAAAAGAGCATAAGAAGAACATAGAGAGTAGAAAATTGGCAATGAAAATAGTGAAATCAAAATATTAACTTATTTTGTTTTGAAAAAAGGGCATAATAATAGTTTATACCTACATATGTGACAAAAAAACATGATATATTGGGTAAACATAAACTTTTTCAAGTGAAATGAAAATAATTTCCAACTTAAGGAAGTTCTTTGGATGCAATGGAATAGTTTATTTAACCAACAAATCCATAGAAATAATAGAACCTAGAAATAGTTTTCTACATGTGATGACATTGATTCAAGACCTATATAAGAATGGAAGCAAGTCTTCAAATGGGATTTGATACCATGTTTGAAAAAATAGGGTATTTCACATAGGACAAACACCTTAATCAACCTCTCACACAACCAAATCGAAGATTAGTGCACCAACATCAATTAAAACCATTTAAGAGGGAAATAGTCCATGGATGCACACAAAAACAAGTTAAACTTTCAAAAAAATAATCCAAAAATTTATAGTAATGTGGTTAGATCCCAATTATATTTCCCAAAAAATACAATTTTTCTCTCTATTTCTTATTTTGTAAGTTCACATAACGTGCAGAGAAAAGAGCATATGTAGAAAAAAAAACATTTTTCAGTTTTTTTTTTTTTTTAATTTGTTGAGATAACACGAAGCACATGGAAAATAAAATAAGAGGAACATAAAGAGTAGAAAATTGGGAATGAAAATAGTGAAACCAAATTATTAACTCAATTTTGTTTTATGAAAGTGCATAATCATAGTTTATACCTAGGAACACGATAAAAAATGTGGTATATTGGGAAAACATATAAACCTTTTGAGAAAAACGAAAAATCATTTCCAAATGAAAGAATCACTTTGGATGCAACGAAATAGTTTATTAAACCCAAAAAAATCACATAAAGAATATAACCCAAAAGTATTTTTCTGCATTAGATGACAAAGATTCAAGACCTCGATTAATAATGGGAGTGGGTCTTCGAATGATATATGATACATTGTTTGAAAAGATAGGGTATTTCACACATGCTAATAACCTTAGCCAACCTATAACAAAACTAGATCAAAGAAAAATACACCAACATTAGTTAAAACCATCTAAGAGGGAAACAATCCATGGCCCCAACCAAAGTGGATAGTTTAGGTAATATATTAATGTAAAAGACAAATTTTCACAAAATATTTTATTATGCATGATATTTAGTAAATGACCCTCCATTCTCTATAAATCAATATCATGGAACAATTAGTTGTTAATCCACTAATGAATACACAGGGGATTCACCTTGTCGACCAATATCTTATCACATTCATTCATAAAGGGGTATTTAAAATTGTGAAAAATAAGTTCAATATATTGCAAGTATTGGGGGCGGATGTAGGATATTTGGGGATTTATAGGTATTGAGGGTATCTAGTAAAAGAAATTAATTATTGGAAACATGTATTGGGACACGGGTTTCATGAAAATTATTTTGAGAGGTATTTATGAATATCTAGCGAAATTAGGGTTATTCTTTAATATCCCACGAATGCATGTGGTATGTCACAAGTTCACTAAGTGAATAACCTCTCGATGAACATAGTCATTAGTATCAAGGATAACATGATTTTTGATATCACATAATGTATAGAACACATTGTGATCATTGTGTTACATAACTACAAATGCATATTAATGAATAATAAATAAACACACTATATACATAAACTTTTACATAAAGACACGTTATACCAAGTTGATATTAACTAACTCGTAAATGTGTAGATATTATAACAATGTATCCTTTACCACTTAATGGTAATACTGGAACCATTAGGTTGTTTGGAAAATTAGGTATTGGTATAAATACATAGACCAAGGTCGAGTGATGAAGTTTTCTCATTAAACATAAAAATTGTCTTCCATGGATAAAGAGCCATTAATGAGTCCTCAAATGAACACAAATTATCTCTTTGTGGGACATTTATCCTTCAATTTTCAATATGAACACCATTATAATGATTTGAGTTCCAAGTATATGTTGTAGGGAATTATACATATCTAAGTGAGGAAAAATAAGTTTTAGGACCTAAAGTAAGGCTCCAAGCATCCAAATCCAAAAATAATGCTTTGAACCAACACACGTAATATATTGATAGTGTCATTTACCTCTTCCTTGGGATATGAGAATCATTACAAGGTTATATTCTCTAGGTAAGAGTCTCATTTCCTTGACCATGGTTGGGGGATAAAATTTAAGTCGCAATCCCAAAAGGTAGCCTCTAGGGTTTAAGGGACATGAAGGAGGACATGAAACACCACACATGACCTTTCTATGGGGTACTTGGCCTTTAATAGGGAATATGAGCTCTAATGGAATGTTTTTAGTAGTATATTTGGGTCGCAGTGACTTGAACATGGTCGGGGGAGGAAACTCTAGACGTAGGCCCTAAAGAAACATTTTAGGCTTCTAGGGTAAATAATTTTACCTTAGAGAAGGGTCTCAGGGCCTTGGACATATCCATAGGATGAAACATGAACCTTAGGGCCTAAATAAATATTCTATCCATCTAGGTCCAAGAAGGATGTCTAAAAAACAACACATGGACTCATGAGGGTATCCTTGGCCTATGATTGGGGATGATGGTGCTAGTAGATTGTTTTGAATAGTAGGTATGTGTACTAAGGCCATGTAAATGATATATGGAATAACACCATGTATTAGGTCCTAAAGAAATATTTAAGGCACCCAAGTTCTGAAAAATGCCTCAAAGAACCACACAGGAACTCTTGAGGGTATCATTAGCCTCTAAGATAGGATTTTGGTTCCATCATAAGGTTTTCAACATTATTTACAGTCCTTAATGCCTTGATATGGTTCAAGGAAACCAAATCCTTAGTTGAAGTAAAAATATTCCTGGGATACAATGTTAAACATGACACTTCAAACCACCACACTCAACCTCCCAAGATTTTAGTCAACTTCTAGGCCTCAAGGATAATGTATGACACCTAAAACCACCATAAATGACATCTTGAGGGGATGTTTCTCCTTTAATTGGGGATATATGAATCATTAGTATATTTTTAGCATTGGTTATGGGTATTAGGTACCTGGGAATGATCAAGAGAGGAAACGTAAGACTTAGGTCTTAAAGGAAGGTTCTAAGCATATATGGCCGATAAAGACACATTGCACCACCATGAAGGACCCTTTTAGGGTATCCTTGGTCTCTAGGTATATATTGTCAACTTTATGATTTTTTGAACATTAAGTATGTGTATCTGAAACCTATATATGGTGAGGGGAACAAACCTAAGAGTTAATCCATAAAGGAGGCTTATTGAAATATAGGGAAAATACTGACATCTTGAATTGACACAAATGAACTCTCGAGGTCATCCTTTTCCTCTATCTATGACTATAGGTACCATTAGGATATTTGAGCACTAGGTTTGGGTGTTGGGGCCATGAGCATGGTTAGAGGAGAAAACATTAACATTACTCACTAAATGAATATTTTATCCATATATGGATAAGAAGAATACCTCGAGAAACCACACATGGTCTATTGTTGATATCCTTGGCCTATGGTTGGGGATGTTGATGCCACTTGGTGGTTTTGAGTAGTAAATGTGTTTGAAATCCCTAGAAACAATCTAGGAAAGAAGGCCATGCCTTGGGTCATAGAGAAATTTTTAAGGAATACATATGCATAAAAAATTCCTCAAAGCACCACACATGACCTCTCGAGGGTATCCTTGTCCTATAACAAAGGATTTTAGTTCCCTCACAATGTTTTGAGAATTATCTATCTATGTCAAGGCCTTGATATGGTCAAGGGTGGGAACCCAAGCCTTAGATAATGTACAAGCATTCTAGGCATATTGGGCCAATCATGATGCTTCAAACCATCGCATATGACGTCTCAAGGGTTTAGACAACCTTTAGGGCTTAAGGATCATGAATGAAACCTCAAACCACCATATATGACTTCTTGAGGGGACATTTGGCATTCAAGTGGGAATATGGGCATCATTAAGAGATATTGATTACTAGGTATGGGTGTTGGGTCATTAGTGATGATCAAGAGAGGAAAGACACAAATTATGTCCTAAAGGAATCTTGTAGGCATCTTGGGTCAACAAAAGCATATTGAACTACCACATAGGACCTTTCGAGGGTATCGTGGGTCTTTGGATTGTGATATTCAACATTATGAGATTTTCAACATTAATTATTAGGCTTTGGACAATCGATATGGTTGTAAGAAAAAACTTAATAGTTAGGCCCTAAAGGAAGATTCTAGGCTTCTAATGTCAAGAATGACACCTTGAGCAACCATAAATGACTTCTAGAGGGTATCCTTTGCCTCTAACCAGGTATATAGGTGTTGTTAGCATTTTTTAGTACTAGTTATAGGTCCCAGGGCCTCAGACATTGTTAGGGGAGGAAACATGAACCTTAGGGAATAAATAAAGATTCCATCCATCGATGGTTGTGATGAACCAATTAGAAATATTTAGAGTATGAATTATAAATATAACTTAGATATACTACTAAAAGAAACATATTTGCAAACACGGTAGAAAATATGAACCAGAATATTATACCTCTATTGATATGGATATAATTTTCACTTATGTCTTCAAGAGGGAAATCTCTAGTAGAGTAGATCTCAGATTAAAATTGACTTCCAGGACATCTTTTAAAATTCGTATACATCCTTTTATAACACTTTTTACTTGCTAGGAACAATTTAGAGAAGGAACTCTCTAGTGGGTGGAACTTTCTAGTAAGCCTTGTTACAATAATTGTTTTCACACTACTACATGGGCCTTATTTACTAGTGATGACCTTCATACATAGAAATACATAGTAACCTATCTATCTACTTAGAGGTTTTGGATACAAGAATATGCTTTTAACATAAACAAAGAAGCATAAAGGTATAAAACCCTAACCCTATAACGTGAAGCACCAAAAGGTTTAGACACACTGAGTTGGTTAGTTGAGTCATCAAATTCTCAAGGGCAAAAAGTTTGCATATAATCTCCATTTGGGGTGCATAGAATTGCGTTGGAAATATCTGATCAAGAAGCAAAATTAATGGAAGTGCCCCAAAATGGCCAAAAAATTATCATTTAGGGCCTTAAAATGGTGTTTGAAGTTTAGCACCCAAAAATCATAACAAAAATGGCCAATATGGACAACCATGGACTCAAAAGTTTAGGAACTTAAAATCATAAAAAAAAAAAACAAGATGGAGAATAGTGGCCGCGAATGTTTAGGACCCAAAAATCATAACAAAAATGACCATGATGGAGAACCATTATGAGTAAGTGGAAGAGGTGGGTGGCCATTGATATTCACCTAGATCAGTCCTTCCTCCATCTGAAGAAAAGGTCCCCACTGCATCAATTTGCAATACCCCTAGGTCGAACCCAATTGTAAATGTACATATCTATATAAGTTGGTGAGTTGCTTATATAAAGTCTTGGAATTAGTGTTGTATGTGCATTCCATAATATAGTGCGCATATGTCTTGCGCACTAAAAGAAGAAGTGCACACATCCTAGGATACCGCATGAAACAACTTGAGTGTGCAATCTTGAGGCCAAAGAGTCTTTGTGTATATGTTCATGTTTTTGAGGCTTATGAGCCTAGATATAAAAAGGAAAATATGTTTTTATTATAAATGTAAATCACACACAAATATTAATGAAAAACATATCATTACGGTAGACCAACCATGTAAAAGAGTATGGGGGGATAAACTCCACTAGATAGGGAAAGTGGAGTAAAAGTTAAGGATAAGGGGATAAGATAGGGAGCTTAATCCAAAAGGAATATTATATTAATATTCCTTAAAGTATAAAGTATGGATAATTATTTTATCCTAAGTTCTAAGGATGGGGACAAGTGGGCCAAGGTATTTCTCAACATGACAAGTGTCAATCTGGGAACATGCATACATATAGTTTGGACTTAGTTCGTTTTCCATCATTCCATAATCATTCACTCTCTCATACAGTTGTCCCCCATACCTTCCGATTATTGTCCCTGTACCTGTACATGTACCTAGTTAGCCTAGAAGTTGGACTAAAGAAACGGGTTGTAAAGCATGTGGGATATTGAAGAGGAAACTTGTGAGGCCCATGAGAAATTATCTCTAGGTGAGAGAATTGCTAGGAATTGATTTACCGGAGGTGCCAAACTGCATCTACAGGGCTCTAAGACTTCCTGTCTGTCCTTTTGTTGAAGCCCCGAAATGGAAATGGGGCAGTCGAGGGACTATTGAGCAGAAAAGGGACACACTTGATGTGGCAGGACATGCATGTGGGGAATGAGAGAATGTATGTTGTTAGTTTGAGTTGGCACTTGTGACTGAAGTTTCCTATTGTTTGAGATACATGAGCTTGGTTAGGAAATCCTTTACCTAGGTGGAGTTTAGCCCAAACTTGGGGGTAACCCACTATTGATATTTATAAGAAGTGTGGTCTAAGGATGGGAGGATTGTGGAAGGTATGGATATAGTTGGTGATTTTTTTATCAAACATAAGTATCAATTGTGTGTTAAATTATGTGTTGCATTATTATTTATGCATTTATATTTATGGGATTTTCCTGTGCATGTTGCAAGTGTATTTCTATTATTCTTCTATAAGAATCACTGTATTTGCAGAGTATTTGTATGTTTTAATTTGATATCAATGCTTGAATTTTTTTTTGGCATAGCCCAACATGTGGCTTGAGATGCTACAATGTGGTATCAGAGATCCAATTTTCAACACTGAGCCTAGATGGGCAAAGCAAGATGAATTTTGAAGATAAATTTCATAGAGAAATGATTTTGGAGTGGCCAAATTTCAAGTTGTAGTGCATCCATGGTCAAAATTAGAATCAATTGTGTGGAATAGGGAAAAAACCTCAATTTTTGTTGTTAAATTCATTGAAATTTTTCCAAGCGGGGAGATATTCTTAATTTTGAATAACTGTGCCAACAAATTCATACCTGGAATTGGTTGAATTTGAGGTTACGTGGAAGCCATGACATATGTAGAGAGATTGGTTGAATAAACTCTCAATCCATGAATGAATTTGGGAAAACTCATACTAAGAATGTCAACCAACAACGAGTTGTTGTTGCAGAGGTTGAATTTGTGTTATTAGAGTAAAATTGAGCAATTTTCATAGCTGTAGAATGTCCATGGTGGAAATTGGGTGAAAATTGGGCAAAAGCCCGAATTTATGGAGCAGAATTCTCCAGGAATTGATGCACAGAAAAATAAGGCTGCACGCTAAAATTTGGTGTTGTGTAGAGAAAAACTTTTGATGTGTGGAAAATAATGGTCCACATGCATGCACACTCAAATTGGGAGTTGTATAGTGCAGAGTTGATAATGCGCGAAAAATAATGATGTGCAGGGTGCACACTTAAATTTGGCATTGTGTAGTGTAGAGTTGGCAATGCACGAAAAATAAGGGTGCGCAGGTGTGCACACTTAAATTTGGCTATACACAGTGCAGAGTTAGTAACACGCAAAAACTTATGGTGTGCGGGTGTGTTCACTTAAATTTGGTGTTATGCGAAGTAAAGTTGGTGAAGCTCAGAAAAATAATAGTGCATGGATGTGCGCACTAAATTTTAGCATTGTGCGGTGTGGATTGTGTGATGTATGCATAATATTGGTGTGCACTGTGTGCGTGAAAAAATTGGTAGAGCACAGAGGAAATTTGTTGGTGTGTGCGCAATATTGGTGTCCAGTTTGCACATGTTGAATATGACGTCGAGCGGAGGCTTAATTAATGGTGCGTGGGGAGTACTGACGGATAGTGTGAGCACAATAAACCTTGGCATTATGAGGCGCAGAGAGTATAATATGTGAAGAATATTAGCATTCGACACAAAAGTTGCGCGCAGTAGGTATTAGTGCATGAAACACAAATTGTGTGTAGTAGATATTGGTGTGTGACCCAAAAGTAGTGTGCACCACATATTGGTGTCACAGAGTAGTGATCTGCACTAGTTATAGTTGCACGATGCATGTGCTACCTTATGGATTTATTGCAGATGATAAACATAGGTGTACATTTTCAAATTGGTGGACGCGAAGTCATTTGGATGGTCTACAACAACAAAAAGCTAGTGATTTTCTACGACATTTTATATTTTTTAAAGGTCATTGTTTTGCAACACATTTTTGAGACCTTAAACAAAATTTTAAGTACTTGAAAACCACAATAATAGAGTGTACGTAGTTACACTTTGTCTCTGCAACTCAAATGAAAGAGCGTGGAGAGATATTTCTAATGGTGTAAACCATTTGTCAAACGAATCTTTTATGAGGAAGTTACAATTCAAATAGTGGAGAGTAAATTTTAAGACCTCGTTAACTTCTGAGGGCCATAACATTCTTCTCCAAAATTATATTGAGGCATAAGAGAAGTCTATGGAAATATGTTGAACCATAAAACACAGTGATGGAGATGACTTAAAATTTTGGGCATGTAAAAAATGTTTAAGATGGTATAGAAGGCACCTGTTGTAATATCCTGAATCTTGAAATTATTAACACTTTATTATATTTATGTATTAAACTATTGGTTGATTAAATTTTGACCAAGGGTGGTCGAAACGATTGTAAAGACGTTTTGAGAATTATTTAATAAAGAGAAGGGAAAAATGATTTGAAGGCAACTATTAAATATTAATTGTTGACCCACAAGGAGGAATGCCAAGTAGCATACTATGAAAGACCAAGTGGGAAGGGGCTTAATTCGAACTCAAGTGATGTAGGGGGAATCTTCCGAGAAAATCTGGTCAAATTCAAGTGAGAGCTAGAGTTGAGCAGGTGACTCGTTAATGACCAGAAGTCCTAGGCAAGTGAATAAAGAATATTTCACATAAATAGAGTAGGTGGCTCACATGATTGGGAAAGATACTAGAGAATGAAATTAATGTGTGAATTTTCTGAAGTAAGTTTTGCAAAATAAAGCTACAGTCTTCAACCTTGTGGTTCAGGGATTAGGCTCGGGGGTATTCAGAGCAAGTGTGTTTGGATGTTATGGATTTTGTTTGGGTGGAATGGCCACCTTTAGATTGTTTTTCCCATTTCCTTGATTGTAAGAATTGTAGATGTTCTATTATGTTTTATTTTATTAAACATTATCAATATGTTGAGGAAAATAAAATTAGAATTACGATTCATGTTTCTAAGAAAAGTATGGTTCTAATTTGGGGTTTTATTGTCAAAATATATTATGAAATGTTGTGTGATTTAAATTAACAGATGTTTTTAATTTGGGGTTTTATTGTCGAAATATATTATGAATATCTTCTTCTAGAAAGAAGATTTAAAGCTTCCTCCCCACGACCCCTCACGGACTCCATCTTTACCTAATAATTCTCCCTTAAACTACTAAAAGTAACAATTAATTTAATAACTATACGCACTTAAACAATACCAATAAACTTTTTACTAATTTTATGTTTATTAAACTATCTAACCTAACTCCCCTAATAAAATTCTTCCACTATCAAATTCAACTTCTTCCTTAAAATAAAACTAATTCTCCCTTAAACTACTAAAATTAACAATTGATTTAATAAGTATACGCACTTAAACAATACCAATAAACTTTTTACTAATTCTATGTTTATTAAACTATCTAACCTAACTACCCTAATAAAATTCTTCCACTATCAAATTCAACTTCTTCCTTAAAATAAAACTAAACTAGCTTAGAAAACAATTACATTAATAATTAACAAAACCAAAACATTAATAACAATAATCCCATTATCAAAATCAAAATAAGAATTGCAATTTTTACCTTACCTCCTTAAAAACTATCACTTAAAATAAAACTAAACTAGCTTAGAAAACAATTACATTAATAATTAACAAAACCAAAACATTAATAACAATAATCCCATTATCAAAATCAAAATAAGAATTGCAATTTTTACCTTACCTCCTTAAAAACTATCACTTAAGATATTAATGAACAAAATTTTCAAAAAACATCCTCCACTTTATTAAATTATTTAAAATCTAAAATAAAATACTTATTAATAATTTTATTAAATCTAGTGTTTTACCTAGCCCACCTTACGATTCCCTCCCCTTGATGTCTTGAAGATGGATTCTGTTTTGGATCCACAAAAAACTACCACTTAAGATATTAATGAACAAAATTTTCAAAAAACATCCTCCACTTTATTAAATTATTTAAAATCTAAAATATAATACTTATTAATTATTAAATCTAGGGTTTCACCTAACCGACCTTAAGGTTTCCTCAGCCTTGTTTAAGTATTTATTAGGGTTCTTCTCTTTATTTTTCTCAGGATTTTATGTCTTGAAAATGGAAACCTTGTTTAAGTATTTATTAGGGTTCTTCTCTTTATTTTTCTCAGGATTTTATGTCTTGAAGATGGATCCTGTTGTGGATCAACAGAAGCGTCCACTAAAAACGGACGGATAACATTGTGGTTACTAATTCTAATAAACAAAACTTATACCACAAAAACCTCAACTATAAGAATGAGAGAATCTAGGATAAGCTAGTTTAAGGTAAAAATGTAGATTGTCATAATTCCATAACAATATACGTATTGATTAACTATCAGAACAATTTCCTCTTTATATTTTAATGTTCCCATATAGTGGCCAACAGATTATAACAAAATAAGCTTTGTGCAAATCCAAAAAGGAGATAAAATTTATTTGTGATTTGATACAACCAACATAAAGAAATAAATTCCATTACTAATTATCATTCCCAAACGCAAGGATAAAAATGTTACTGTGATTAATACAGAAATAAATTAACGCAAAGAATGCCTTTGCAAAAATGCGAAATTGATAGATAAGACGACTATATATATATTATAAAACCAAGGAAATAAATCCTTGTATGAAGCTTCTGCAGTGACTGGAAATCGTTCGAAATAATGTCCAGTAATAAATATTCTTTCAGATCTATTACAAAAAAACAGGATTATGGAAAATATTCGTGAAACAAATACGAATTATTCCCAGACTGAAATCTAATCCCTTCCATCACAAAAACTCTGAAATGCATGTAAGGCATACGAGGAACAATTTTTAACTATAAACCCTATGTTGAAACCAAAATAAAATATAGAGCATGCATACCTGGAAGTAGGCAATCAAGCATGAAATCGTGAACCAATAAAGTGTTAAGTCAGTCCCGGATACATGTCAAGGAAAATGATAACATTAGTATCTAGCGTTAACCTGGTTGTAAAAATCATTACAAAAATATAGAACGAAGGGCTCTCGAAGCTTATAATCGTGTAAGTATTTCCCTTGAACGCCATTTCCGAAAAGAACAACAAACATAACCAACTCCCAGTAGTTTGTTTTAAAATCCATAGAAGAAACCTGCAAGTTCGATAATAAACATCATATTTTGTGCACGTAAGTTATAAACACCAAAATTTTATAATGGGTAAATCATTAAAGAACTCAAAAGTCTTACCAGATGCGGAACAGACTAGCGTAGTATCTTATAAGACCCCATCGACTCGAACCATAAGAACATAAACGTTGCACATATTTTTAGCATGTGATGAATCCGACTTTGGAGAATGAAACGGGTCAGAAAACTTAAAGCAGAATCCTTTGTAATGTAAAATTCCTCAATAGAGTCGAGTTTTCCCTGAAGAGAAGCAGCCTTTTAACTATTAGCGAGAATAGCACAGAATTCCAGGTGCAATGAGTTCAAAAGAGCGTTCGAGCCACTTAAAGAAATTATACAGTAACAGTTTACAGTGTGAAAGGCTACCTGGAGTAGTGCATTCATACCAAGAGGCGCACTCTTCTACAGAGAAAACACAAGGAGAAGGAATCAGGTCGGCATGTCAAACAAGTGGTATTGAAAACAAAAACCCTCGCAGTTTTCAAAATGTACCTTTCAATAGTTGGTAGTAGATCTAGTATACACTTGTACTCTTTGAACGGTGGCGATAAAGCCCTGCAGTTTCCCAATTAAGAGTCTGACGATACACACCAAGCTCTGCCACAAAGTAAAGTATCACTTTGAAATTTGCGTAATTTAGTTAAGAACGACTTAGGTGTTGTACGTAGGTGAATACAGTAAGGTTATATCATAGTTATTTTAAACAAGACAAGTGTGATGTTTAGGTACTAAGTTACGCGTACCTTAACCTATGTTAGAGACTCAATTAAATTACCATAGTTTGTTTATGAGATTAAACCACAAACGATATGTTTCCTTTTTTTTCCACATGAAAAAATACTCTTTATATTCAAAAGGATATAAAAATATACATAGACGATCTCTACAAAAAGAGCCTCAAAGATGAACACAACTGATGGATCGAAAGGTACTCGACAAATCCGGCAAAACCAAAGCCACATATCCACAAGGGGATCAGCTTTCTGGTCAAAAGATAGGCAGCAAGAGCCAACTCAAAGAGGCAGAAATCACAACTTGATTTTGATGGTGGGCCCTTCATTACCATCCTCCCACTTTGTGAAGCAAAAATGGCTCGGGGACAAGTACAAAGCTTTTTTAGAGAGTGTGTCAGCCTCACTGTTTTCCTCTCTAAAGATGTGAGTGACGGAGAGATTTCTAAAACAGTGAGATGTCTCTTTGGTTCTCTCTTTCCAACTTTCGAGAGCTGCCACCTTGAAGTCCGCTTGTCCCTTCAACCAGTCAACAATAATTTTGGAGTCACCCAGGAGAAGAAGCTCGTCAATGTGCAGCCGTCTTGCTAGGTTGAGGGACGCCTACGCCCCGATCAGTTCAGCCTTCATGTTAGATCCATATCCACAGTTTATAGTCCAGCAATAGCACGTGTGAGAGTTAAGCATAATTTTACCTCCCGCTCCACAGAGAGAACCGCTCTGTTGTGAGGCTCCATCAAACCAAGCGACATCCCTGTCAAGTGGATAAGCAAAATGGTGTCGGCGCTTTGGAATATTTGATGGCTGAGTCTGCTGTATATTTACCTTGTTTAAAATGGTGTTAGCCACAAAATGCACAGAAGGAGACTTCCCGTCGAAGAGTGAAGAGTTCCTTGACTTCCAAACCTACCAAAAGAGGTAGACTGGCAGCAGAGTAAGTGTTTTGTTGACACTGATCCATCGATGAAAACAATCAAGAACACAGGGGCCCGACCACGATGAGTAGAATAGGAGCGATGGGTCGAGAATCTGCCACACTGCTCGAATGAATGGGCAAGTGATGAACAAGTGTGGGATGGTCTCGCTCTGTTGTTGGCAGAGGTAGCAGCGACTAAGCCCCTCCCAGCCACGGCCCTGTAGGTTCGTCCACACCAGAACTCGATTCTCGATTAGTAACCAGGAAAAGAGCTTTAGTTTGATAGGGCAATTAGCCTTCCAAATCTGAAGGCACCGATTTGATTTGTCTTTTGACCAGTAAAAACTTGCAAGCGCAAGATAAACATTTTTTGTCGTGAGGGAGCCCAACTGGTCCCCTCCAGTCCACAAAAGAACATCTGGGTTGTCTTGTAAATGGATGCCCGCTTCCATCAACGACTGAGTGTATCCAATCCATTCGCTATATAAGTCAAAATCCAGCTGTAGCTCCTCGCTGCTGAGCCAGTGGTCGCCGAGAAGACCTCCATTGGAAGGAGAAATGATTTGGTGAAGGAAAAAAATATTTCTTCTATATAAATGCGCCAATAGAGGAGTTGAGAGAAGGGCGTGTCTACCTAGGCCTAAAATGCAGTCTCTACCCACTTCTATCAATTGGCCATTGCACGGGTTCCATGATATCCAATGGAGAATAATCGGCAGGGTCAATGAGAGGTGTTTCCAAATTATCGAACCGTTGTTGGGACGATCCGATGCCGATCTGATCCAGATGTGCACAGGGAGTGATGGAAAGTACTTTGCTTTGATTACCAAGCTCCAGAGGCCAGGTTTCATAAGAATCCTCCAGAAAGTGTTGGCTGTGAGCGCCCTGTAGAAGAAAGGCAAGTGCCTAAGGCCCCAACCCCCCATTGATTTAGGCTTTGATATAGATTCCCAATTGAAAAGATGATAGCCCTTGTTCTTGTTACTGCCAGACCAGAGAAAAGAGAAAATGAGTTGACGAAGAGTCTTCAGAATCGAAGCCGGGATGTGTGCTAGCGCCATCCAGTAAACCGGGAGATTTACCAATACCGATTTTATTAGGACGAATCTACCTCCAAGAGAGAGAAGTCTGTTGCACCAGTGGTGGATCTTGCTGTTGAATTTGTCGAAAAGCCAATGCCAATCTTTGCTAGTATATTTGGAAGATTTTAAAAAGAACCCAAGGTATGAAAAACCCTTCTCAAGCTCGTGAGCTTCCATGCCGAACAATGCTGTTATATCCGATAGATCGGTCCCCTGTGTACTTGAGGCAAGGAAGATTGACTTTTGTAAATTGATCTCCAGGCCGGAAGCTGAGCAGAAATGGTTAAGGATGGAGTGTATTAGCGACCATTCATCAGGGTTGGCCGATGTCAGGATCAACACGTCATCAACAAAAAGTAAATGGAGGATATGTAACTGTCCCGAAATTTTTATACCAGTTAGGTGTCCCTCTGCTTGATTGATCTTTAGCAAAATGCTAAGCCCTTCCAGGACCAAAATGAACAGAAGAGGTGAGAGAGGGCACCCTTGTCGGAGTCCTCTCTCACAGTGGAAATATCTGGTAGCTTCCCCATTAATTAGAACAGCTAGAGAGGCCGAAGATATGCAGCTCAGAATCCAGTTTGTGATGATAAGATCGAAGCCACACTGTATAAGAACAAGGTGAAGAAAGTTCCAGTTAATGCAATCGAAGGCCCTTTTAAGGTCCAGCTTTAGAAGAAGGGCCTGTTGTTTTTTAGTCTTTAAACTGTGAATACATTCATGGGCAACTCCAACAGCGTCGATGATTTGTCTTCCTTTTAGGAAGCCAAGTTGTTCATCGGAAAGAGCCAAGGACAGAAAGGGTCAGATTCTTCTTGCAATAATCTTGGAAATAAGTTTGTAACATAGGTTACAGAGGGAGATAGGACGAAAGTCTTGAAAATGTTTGGGCTTGTTAGAATTTGGAATCAGAACAACAAAGGTTCTGTTGAGCTGTGGGTTCACCACTCCTCTAACTCTAGAATCCTCCACGGCGTCCAAAAGATCCTGAAACATTAGATCAAAAAAATGCAGGTATAATTAACAGACCAGCCGTCTGGTCCAGGGCTCTTTTCTTTTTTGAAGCCCTTAAGCACCAAAAACAACTCCTCCTTTGTACAAGGTGCTTCCAAGGCTATGGCTTCCTCGGTGGTGACCATCTTGGGAAAGAGACTGGCTAACTCGACTTGTGCAGCAAGATCAGGAGCTGAGGTAACCTTGAAAAAAGAGTTAAAATGTTTGTATGCAACAGATTTGATACCATCCTGAGAATGGTGTAACAATCTGTCATCATCCTCAATGTCCCATAGATGTTTTTTGGATCTCCTAGGGATGGAAAAACGATGAAAAAAACGAGTATTTTTGTCGCCACAAGCAAGCCAAGTCATCCTACTTTTCAATCACCATCTCTCTTCATCAACACGCAGGTGTGCATTATGAGCTTCCTCAAGGCCAAGAATTTTGGAGTCAATATCAATAGTGTTGGTAACCTGTATCTTAAGGTGAAGTAGGGTGTCTAGCTCCTGCTCAATTCTGTGTAGGTCGGCCTGTTCTACTATCTTCTTCTCTTTTAACCATAGATTAGAGCGGGATTTTAATCTGGAGAGCTTAACAATAAGGTTTCCTTGTGGGTCACCCGGAGACAAGAAGGAAGAATCTGTCCAAACCGATCTGACAAGACTGTTGTAAGAATCCTCTCTCAGCCATTGCGGGTTGAATTTGAAAGGCTGTCCAGCCCCAAAACGCCCCGCTCCCAACTATAAGAAAATGGAAGCATGATCAGAGAAAAAAGGAAGATTTACCCAAGATCGGTAGCTGCAAGAAGGCGAGAGCAGATCCTCGGCAATCAGAAATTGATCTAATCTTTTGGCGATACTAGTTGTGCCCTTTCTCCCATTTCTCCAAGTGGGAAGAAGCTCCGCTGGTTTCAGATCGACTAAGGCATTTTTGTAAAAGATGCGACTAAAAAAACTATGGAGAGGGTCGATCTGCACCCTATCTCCCCATAATTCCTCGGAGTTGGTGGTTAGATTGAGATCACCAGCCAGGATGAGATTCTTAGCAGCCAAAAGCCCAAGGTCATCAAGTCGTTGCCAGAAGACTTTACGGTCAGCACATGGTCAGTATACATTGAGCAGGTTGAGATCGGTCTTTAGCTCAAAACAGTGTCCGGAAATTAGAATTCCTCCTGGACTGAGCATAGGAAAGAAGTCAAAAAGTGAGGGATCCCACGAGGCCAGAAGGCCTCCCAAGTTACCAACCGAGATTGCAGCACAGGACATCCAAGTTGGTCGAAGCAAAAGCAAGAAATCCCTTGCAGTGGAGGCATCCACTAGAGTTTCTTGTAGAAAGATGACTGTCGACTTAGTGAGATCCAGAAGTCTACGCGGGAGGCGAGTTTCAGAGGCCCTCCAACCCCTCTAATGTTGAGGGAGAGAAGAATCATGTCTTACCTCGAGCAAGGGATTTTAATCCTCTAAGCGCCCCTTGATTTGTAGCAGAAACAGATGTGTCTGATGTCGCTGGTCCAGCCTGTGTTTTTTTGCGTGCACTACGGGTTTTTAAAGGCGAGAGTTCTAGCTTGATACCTCTCGACCAAGCAGGATTCGAACCAAGTAAAAGTTTTGAGGAAGATGAAGAAGGTCGGTCAGATGCAGAATGTGTGGGTTGGTAAAGAGCTTTCCCAAGGTAGGTATGGATGGGTAATGACTCGAAGGGGAGAGGAGGGGTCGGGGTAATGAATCGAAGGGAAACGATATGTTTCCCTTGCGAAATTGAATTGGGTGTTAAAAAATGTTTTATATGCTTACTATAGAACATAAGGGTTATTACAAGGTTTATAGAATCACCCAACATAAGTGAATATGCGTTACTCATTTAGATACTTTACCTTAGGCTTTAACTCCAACAATTGGTACCATTGTTAGCGACGAAAATTGGTATCCTTGTTAGCGAAAACAATTGGTATCTCTATTATTAGAGTCTATACAAAAAATATCATGAGGTCTATGCCCCACAAGGTTTAATTTTAAATATCGTATATGAACTACCCTCCTTGTATGATTTTAGAAATATTAAATTAGATCAGA
>ML776984.1:296438-313712 GCA_009831015.1 Picea engelmannii
AGATGAGGTTTAAACACTTGTCCTAAGAGGGTTCAACATAATAAACAAATTAGATATACATATATATATATATATATATATATATATATATATATATAACAGTAGTAAGTCTTACTCTTTGTTTTTCAAAATACACTCATAAAATTTATAAAAAAAATTCTCACTTATTATATACAAGGAGAAAAGAAACTTTTCTTGTTGTATTGCTATACAGATAAGGACACAAGTTTCGATGTCAGGATAAGGGGGTTCTCATCCCAAATTTCGGGATAATGTGAACAAGAAAATTTTAATGAGGAGAATATCTCGGTAAATCTAAATGAAAATGAAATGATAATGAGCTAGAAATATTACAAACAATTAAAGATCTTAAAGAAGAATTACAAAGGGTGAAAGCTGATAACAAAGTATTCTAAAAGAACAAGAATAATTAAATGATGTGTTATTAAACAAATTTCATGATCTTGAAAATCTTAAGAATAAATATTTTGGCTCTAACGAAATTGGAAATGAAACATGTAAATGAAAAGAAAGAAAACAAAAATCTTATGATAATGACACTGAATCTACTAATGAGAAATTGGAAAATAAAAGAAAACATAAATTTGAATATTTAAGTGAAAGCAATGATAATAATCAGCTCAAAACTAAAAAGAAATGCAAGTTTGGTGATGAAATCATTGGGGAATTTAAAAGATCAAACCCCTTGTGTTCAATAGTGAAATTGAAATAGGAGAAGAACTTGAAGCATGGATTTTAGGAATGAAGAAGTACTTCCAAATATATAATTATTCTAGTGAATTAAAAGTGAAAATGAAAATATAACGTTCTTGAAAAAGTCGATATCTCGTAGCAAGATATAAAAAAAGTAAAACATATTAAAGAACGATATGTAACTTGGAGAAATTTTAAGAAATATTTTAAAAGACAATACTTGTCAGAACACTATTAGGAAGAAAAGGAGAAGGAATTTTATGAATTAAAATTGGGAAGTATGACAATGAAGGATCTTTGTAGAAGTTTTTAATTTTGTTGCAATATGTGTCTTATATTATTGATGAAAATACAAAGGTTCAACGGTTTATAAGTTGTCTATCTCATACTTATAAAGAAAGAATTGAATATGATAACCCATGAACATTAGAATAAGCAATGAGGAAAGTGAATTTTAGTTATGAGCAAAATAAAAACAAAAATCATAATGTGAATAATTGGAAAGATAAAAAGCGTAATAAATTTGAACAAAAAGGAAAAGGAAGAAAATTTTACAATAACAATTTTGGAAATAATCAATGGGGTTATCAAGGGAATAATTACAAGGGTAATAAGCCTTATAATCAATTTGGGAATAATGAAAGAGAACCAGTTACTATTTATAATAAAAGTACAACCCAAAGAGACCTTTGAAATGTTGGGAGCGTGGTGATCCACATTATTATAAGGATTGTTTGCTCAGGAATAAAAACAGCAACAACTTGCATATTGTTCATGAATCTTCTATAGTTGCTGAAATAACAAGGAACATTTCAAAAATCAGTGCAACATTGGAAAATAGACAAACAAATCATCAAAATTCCATGGTGGAAGTAGAAGGTATGCTAAATAATGAACCAATCTCTATTTTGATTGACCCTGGTGCTATTTTAAGTTATATTTTACCTAGAGTTGTGAAGATGTGTAAACTACAAAAAAAAAAATTGAAAAGTCATGGTTAGTTCATATTGCTACATGTACAAAAAGGAAAGTAACTGGATTTGTTGGCAAGTGTGAATTCTTTATCAATGATTTCAAAAACCGTGTTGATTTGAATGTGTTTCCCTTGGGATCCTATGACTTGTTGATTGGTATGAATTGGTTAGAATAACATAGAGTGATACTAAACTATTATTATATGACATTTTTATGCATGGATGATACTTGTAATGTTGTTAATATTTAGGAAATACCTAAAATAGTTTATTTTTGGGAAATATTAGCGTTACAAATGAACAATTGTGTGCATAAAGGTTGTAAATTATATGATGTACATGTGAAAAATAATAGGGAGGAAAATAAACAAATTAATATCAGAGAGTTTCATTTTTTAAATGAATTTAAGGACGTATTCTCGAAAGAAATTCTAGGATTACCTCCAAAAAGAGATATATTCTATAAACCTAGTACATGGTGCGGTACGAGTCTCTAAGGATCCCTGTAGGATGAACATATTAGAATTGAAATAACTAAAGATACAATTACAAGAATTAATAGATAAAAAGTACATCCAACCAAGTGTGTCTCCGTGGGGAGCACCTGTATTGCTTTTAATGAAAAAGGATGGTACTTTATGACTATGTATTTATTATATACAACTAAATAAAATTACAATTAAAAACAAATATCCTTTACCTCCTATTGATGACCTGTTCGATCAAGAGGAACGACAATATTTTCTAAAATTGACTTACGTTCTCAATATCATTAAGTTAGGATAAAGGATGAACATATTCATAAAATGACTTTTAGAATGAGGTATGGCCACTACGTGTTTGTAGTAATTCCTTTTGGTTCAACAAACACTCGAGCCTCATTCATGTGTTTAATGAATAATATTTTAAGTACTTGGATAAATTCGTTATTGTTTTTATTGATGACATATTAGTATATTAAAAAAATGAACATGAACATGAATAACATTTAAGGATAATTCTACAAGTGTTAAGGGGACACAAATTATATGCTAAGCTAAGAAAATGTGACTTTTATAAAGATAAATTATAGTATTTGGGACATGTTATTTCTAAAGAAGGAATTTATGTCAATACGGATAAAATTAAAGCTATAATGGATTGGCCTATTCCCAAAGATGTTATTGATATAAGATCTTTTATGGGAATTATTGACTATTACCAAAGATTCATTGAAGCTTTTTCAAAAATTGTGTATCCTATAACCTCATTACAGAAGAAGGGAATAAAATTTAATAGGATGGAAAATTTTCAAGAAAGTATTAATAAACTAAAACATCTTTTAACTACTTATCCTATACTAAAAATATTAGATCCATATAAATATTTTGTTGTATGTATCGATTAGTCCAAGGAAGGATTAGGACTAGTGTCGATGCAAGAAAATTATGTAGTAGCTTATGAATATATAAATCTTAAAGATCATGAAAAGAATTATGTTGCTCATGATTTAGAGATAGCTACTATAATTCATGCCCTTGAGATGTGACGACACTATCTTATAGGAAGAAAGATTTTTTTGATGTCTGATAATATTAGTTTAAAATTCTTATTTGATCAAAAAAATATGAATGCTCGACAAGCTAGATGGTTAGATTTCCTAGGTGAATACAAATTTGAAATAGAGCATATTAAGGGTAAAGAAAACAAAGTTGATGATGCTTTAAGCCATCATACAAATTTAGTCTACATGACCGCAAGTAGCAGTTATGAGATGGACTTGGAGGATAAAATCAAAACAGTTGTGGAAAAAGATGAAAAATATAAAAAAGAAAAAAGAAAAATAACAAAAGGTGAAGCAGGAAATGAAGAATCAGATTATAGAATAAATAGAAATGGGTTAATAATGTGTAAAAATAGATTACACATACCCAGTTCAAGTGAAATAAAATTATTAATATTGAATGAAATACATAAAAAACCATATTCTGGACACCCTTGGTACCCAAAAATGATTACTATGTTAAGAAATGAATTATTTTGGCCAAACATGAAAAGTCAAGTAGACAAATATTTGGCAATATGCCTGGAATGCCAGCAAGTAAAAATTGAGCAAAAGCACCCAACATGCTTACTAAAACCTCTACCTATTATGTAATGGGAGTCGAAAGTTATTAGTATGGATTCTATAACATGTTTACCTAAAAATAATAAAAAAAATGATTCTATTATGCTTGTTGTTGATAAATTAAGAAAGGAAACACATTTTATTTCTGAAGTCCATTTATAAAGCTATAAATATTGCTGATATTTTTATGAAATAAATTTTCAAGTTACATGGTGTGCCTAAAGTTTTAATTTCTGATAGAGATGTTAAGTTGATAGGTACTTTTTGGAAATATTTGTTTAAAGGTTTGGACACCCATTTAAAATTTAGTATTTCTTATCACCCACAAATGGAAGGGAAGACTAAAAGGGTAAACCAATTGTTGGAGGAGATGCTTACAATGTATGTCATGGATAAGCCTAGTAAATGGGAAGAGTATTTACATCTTGTTGAATTTGCTTATAGAAATCATTTCCAGGCTTCAGGTTGTAGATTTTAATCTTCTACAATATTTTACTGCAAATCTATTTTCAATAAAAGAACAAAAAAGTACAATGGAAAATACAGACATTACACGGATATTTTTCCCCTAGAAACCCAAATCGTGAAAACCAGGATATTCTATATTCATTCATTGTGATACATTGTTTACAATACAATATATAGATAGGATCCAACGACATCCAAAAACCTAACGCAGTGATATGGATTAGTCAACAACCCTGATTCCTTAACCAGAAATAGAAAACCATCGGAAAAAAACATGTGCCAAAAAACCTCCAAACAATGGACATGAAAATCGAGGCGACATGAAAACTCAGGAAAAAATGCGACACATTTCTCGAGAAAAAAAACACATCCACAACATTCTCATTATGCAAAATAATATAACACATACCCAAAATTCTCCCACTTATTGTTTTATTTTCATACAGGGGGTTAGATGGTTACATAGTCAACAATCAAGGGCAACAATGCCCATGGATCCTCTACACCAAGAGAACTTCTCAGTGCTCACAGATTTTGTTAATGGATCTACAACATTCTTCAAAGTGTACACCTTCATCAAAAACACTTTATTTTCTTCAACCATGTCTCTCACAAAGTGATATTGAATATCAATGTGTTTTTTATTTGAATGATAAGTCGGGTTCTTCGCCATAGAAAATGCACTTTTACTATCACAATCTATCCTTACATTTTGTTGTACCAATCCAGTACTTGAACACAATCTGTGTAACCACATTGCTTCCTTACTTGCATGGGTGGATGTCATGTATTCATATTTTGTAGTTGAAAGTGCGACTGCAACCTCTATTTTTATCATCCAACTGATTTCTCCTCCAAACAGGTTAAACAGATACCTGCTTGTAGATACCCTACGATCTAGATCTCTAGCACAATCTGCATACACAAATCCATATATCTCCAACACTCTGTTCAATCCTGGTCTTCCTTGGTACAAAAATCCATAGCTAGTAGTGCCATGCAATACCTAAAAATACTTTTTACTCTTGTCCAATGCTCCTTCCTTGGTTTTGACATATACCTTCTCTAAACTCCCATTTCATGTGCAATGTCCAGTCAAGTACAAACCATTTCATACATCAAACTTCCAACTACACTCCCATATGGAACACGAGACATGTCTTCCTCCTATTATTGTGTCTTGGGATATTGATCTGAAGATAAATTTACACCAACAGGAATATAGACCTTCATCAGTTTACATTCCTGCATAATAAACCTTTTCAATATTGTCTCTACATATTTTCTTTGATTTAACCGTATTTTCCTGTTTTTTCGATCTTTTTTAATTTCCATGCCCAAAATGAAATTTGCAGCACTGACATCCTTCATGTCAAATTTAGAGGGAAACTGAGTTTTCACATCCTGGATAATCTCCTTGTTGTTTCCTATCAACAACATGTCATCCACATACAAGACCAAATAAATCAAATGATCACCAATTAATTTAAAATACACACAACAATCCTCTTTTCTTCTTGTGAAGCCAAGTCCCAGCATATAAGTATCAAATTTTTGATACCACATCCTTGGTGATTGTTTTAAACCATGCATGGGACTTTTTTAGCTTGCATTACATACCAACTCCTTCTTTCCCTTCAAAACAAATCCTTTTGGATTCTTTATATAGATTTCTTCTTCCAAATCCCCATGTAGGAATGTTGTCTTCACATCCATATGTTCTACTTCGAAATCAAATGAAGAAACAACATATAAAAAAAATCTTATAGAAGTTAACTTGGCAATACGAGAAAAGATCTCACTAAAATCAATTCCCTCAACTTGGTAATAACCCTTTGATACTAACCAAAATTTATATTTCTCCACTTTTCCTTGTACATTCAACTTCTTTTTAAATACCCATTTGCTTCCAATGGGATTTTTTCCAGTCGGAAACTCCACTAGATCCCAAGCGTCATTCTTATCCAAGGATTCGATTTCTTCATCCATGGCCTTTTCCCAGATTTTTCCATCGTCTTTATCCACTACCTCCATGATAGTTCTAGGTTAATCATTAGTAATAGAAAAAGAAAATTTTGAACAGAAATCAGATGGAGTATACCTTTCTGGTAGCATTCTTTCTCAAACCTATCTCCTTAATACTTGAGTATGAGGATATTCTTATTCTAATTTCTATTCTTCTATAGAGTCTGATGCATCATCCTTTAAATCAAACTCTATTTTCTCTTGTTCTTCCTTACTTTGTAGGACTTTTTTTTTAACAAAATCCTTCATTTATGTAAATACCACATCTTGGATATACAAAACCTTCTTAGTTTCTGGGTTCCAAAGCTTATAACCTTTGATAACATCTTTATACCTAATAAATATACAATTTTAAACCTTTTTATCTAGCTTACTCTTGTTTTCCTTTGGAACATGAACATATGCCTCACATTCAAATACATTGAGATGTGCGAGAGAAGGTTTCATACCATTCCATACTTCTTGTGGAGTATTGTCATCCAGTGTTGATGAGGGTGATTTATTGACTAGGTAACATGCAGTACCCACTACCTCTGCCTAGAATTCTCCCTAACCTGGCACCATTGAGCATGCACCTTTCTTTTTCCATTAGCGTTTTATTCATCCTTTCTACAACTCCTTTTTGCTGAGGTGTATATGGATTAGTCTTCTACCTTTCTATACTGTACTTCCTACAAAATTATTTAGATTCATTCTCACAGAAATTTCCACCATTAGATGTCCTCAACACCTTAATTATTTTCTCCATTTGACTCTCAACAAGATCCTTAAACTCCTTAATCCTATCAAATAATTCATATTTCTTCCTCATAAAATATATCCAAGTATTCCTCCAGAATTCATCTATAAATGAGACATAGTATAGATATTTTCCTAATGATGGAATCGACACAGGTCCAAACACATCACTGTGAACTATCTGTAAAATTTCTTCTTCCCTCATTGCACCAGAGTGGATTCTTACCCAATTCCACTTCCCATATACACAATGTTCACATAAATAAAAATCCAAAGAGCAGTTGGACATACCTTTAACCAAACCTTTACCCTGTAGTAGTAGAAGACCCATCTCTATGATATGCCCAAGTCTTTGATGCCACAACATAATCTTTTCTCCACACACTGTAGGAGTTTTTTATTCTTCAAATCCAATATCAATAATAATGAAACTATTACACGCATCACTAATAGTTCTTCATTGTATCTTATATAGAGTTCGAAACCAAACTCACTTCAGCAACACCATTTCTCCTCGAACCATCCTACACGTTTATTTTTCAAATATTGTTTTTACCCCTGCATCATCCATTTTTCTTACAGAAATCAAAATTATGGACAATATTGGTATGTGAAGAACATTAGTTAGTGTTATAAACATTCCATCTATGCACCTCAACTTGAATTTTCATTTTCCTATGATTCTAGTTGTTCAGTCATTACCTAGGAAAACATTACCTCCATCATACCTTTCATATTCAGAGAACCACTCCCTGTGGGGAGTCATATGAACGGATGCACCTTATTCGACTAACCATGTCTCATGATATTCATGTGTGTTTGAAGAAGCCAAGTACACATCCCCTCCTTCTTCCTTGGATGTT
Source organism: Picea engelmannii (assembly GCA_009831015.1). Lineage (NCBI taxonomy): Eukaryota > Viridiplantae > Streptophyta > Pinopsida > Pinales > Pinaceae > Picea > Picea engelmannii. The sequence continues at coordinate 304,328 of ML776984.1, forward strand.
TTTTCTTATGTAGAAGGAGTTTCTTCAGATCCCTTCTTTTTCTCAACTTTGGATCTACATCGCTTCTTGTAGTGCCCTTGTTTTCCACATCTCCAACATACCTTTACAAAATTTTCAGGATATTTAGATCTACCCTTAGACTTATATCTCCCACTTGAGGACTTATATCTATTTCTTTCCTGGGAGCATCCTCTTGCAAATAATTCATATGTTCTTTGTCCTTCCATGTTCTTTCATCTCATCTCCTCCGACAACAAGCATGAGACCACTTCATCAAATTTCAAGGTAGTTGTATTACTACCTATGGCCACAACCAGATTATCCCATGAGTCTAGTAAAGAGAATACTAAAATCATACACTTATCTTCATCTTAAATTTTAATCTCAACATATATTAATTGCCTTACCATAGTTTTGAAGGCATTCAAATTCTCTTCCACGGAGTCTTCATCTCTCATGCTTAGGTTATACAACTTCTTTCTCAGGAGTGGTTTATCTACTAGGGACTTAGACTAATACAAATTCCCCAACTTATCCCATAAATCCCTGGTTGTAGCTTCCTCTAACACATTCAATAATATTGAATCTCAGAGACACAGTCAGATTTTGATCTTTGCCTTTCGATCCAACTTTTTCCATTCATCTGTTGAGGTTCTTTTAGGTGTAGTACCTAGATCCATCGCGATCCACTCATCTCTGTCCACCAACATATATTCCATCTTGACCTTCAACAATTCAAAAGATTTTCCATTAAACTTTTGGATCTCCATTTTCGAATTGCCTGCCATTTCTATTCACATGAATAATCAATACCACAGATATCCCACTGTAACACGGCTTATCACAGTCCCAATCCAAACCCTTGACCACAAAGGAATCCCCCTGATGCCAATAATTTCTTTGATACAAAATGTAGATTTTAACCTTGTACAATATTTTACTGCAAATAGATTTTCAATAAAAGAACATAAAATATACAAGGGAAAATACACACATTACACATATATTTTTCCCCTAGAAACGCAAACCGCGAAAACTAACATATTCTATGTTAATTCATTATGATACATTGTTTACAATACAATATACATATAGGAATGTTAGTTCATTATGATACATTGTTTACAATACAATATACATATAGGATCCAACGACATCCAAAACCCTAACCCAATGACCTTGATTAGTCAACAACCCTAATTCCTTAACTAGAAATAGAAAACCATCGGAAAAAAACATGTGTCGAAAAATCGACCAACAATGGACACAAATATCGAGGCAACATGAAAAACGAGAAAAATATGTGATGCATTTCCTGAGGCAAAAAAATAACACATACACAACATTCTTGTCGTGCAAAAGAGTATAACACATACCCAACACAACTAAATTAAGTCCCTTTGAAATACTTTATGGACGAAAATGGAACACTCCAATTTCTTGGAGTAGTTCAGTGGAGAGATTAATGTTAGGTCCTGATATGTTGAAAGATATGGAACAAACCGTGAAAAATGTACAACATAACTTGAAGGTGGCACAAGACCGACAAAAAAGTTACACAGATTTAAAAATAACTCCAAGAGAATTCCAAGTTGTGGATCATGTTTATGTAAAAGTTGAACCGATGAAAAGTTCTTTGAAAATAGAAAATTGTAGTAAAATAGCTCCAAGATATTGTGGACCCTTCGAAGTGTTAGCAAGAGTGGGGCCAATAGCCTATCAGCTGGCACTTCTAGCTACACTAAAAATACATAATGTTTTTCAATTTTTTTTATTAAAAAAATATGTGCATGATGTTACTCATGTGGTTGATTGGGATGTAATACCGGTGGAACCCGAAGGAGAATTACAAGTGGAACGAGAACACATTCTTGATAAGAAAGAACTTATTCTTGAACTGTACCATCGGGAAAGTAAATTTGCAATGGAGGCACCTTAGTCCCGAGGAAGATACTTGGGAATTGGAGAGTCATATGCGAGAGGCATATCCAATTCTTTTTCGAGAGGACTCAAAGGACCTTGAGTAACACGGTGTTAAAATTTAAAGGGGGGTGTATAATATCCCAAATTTTGAAATTATTAAGACATTATTATATTTATGTATTAAACTATTTATTGACTAAATTTTGACCAAGGGTGGTCGAAACGATTGTAAAGACATTTTGAGAATTATTTCATAAAAATAAGGGAAAAAATATTTGAAGTTAACCATTAAAGAGTGATTGCTTACCCACAGGGAGGAATGCCAAGTGTCATACTATGAAAGACCAAGTGGCAAAGAGCTTGATTCAAACTCAAGTGATGCAGGGGGCATCTTCCCAGAAAATTTGGTCAAAATCGAGTGAGAGTTAGAGTTGAGCAGGTGCCTCATTAATGACCAAAATTCCTAGAAAAGTGAATAAAACATATTTCACATCAATAAAGAAGGAGGCTCGCATGATTGGGAAAGACACTAGAGAATGAAATGTGTGAATTTTTGGAAGTAAGTTTTGTAGAATAAAGCTACAGTCTTCGACCTTATGGTTCAGCTCCAAGGCTTGGGGGTATTCAAAGCAAGTGAGTTTGGTTGTTTTGGATTTTGGTTGGGTGGAACGACGACATTTAGATTATTTTTCCCATTTCCTTGATTCTGAGAATTGTACATGCTTTATTCTCTTTTATTTATTAAATATTATCAATATATTGAGGAAAATAAAATTAAAATTATGATTCCTATTTCTAAGAAAAGTATGATTCTAATTTGGGGTTTTATTGTCGAACGATATTTTGAAATGTTTTGTGTTTTAAATTACCAGATGTTTTTAATTTTATGCATAATAAAATGTATCTAAACATCTACAAAATACCTAAATACTTTAAAGGAATCGAGAATTGAATATTCTCGCAATTTATAACATATCAAATCCCAATAGTGCATAAATCTTTTGGAAATTGTTCTATTTAATTCGAAATAACATAGTAGATAAAAACCATTAACAAGAATAAGAGATTCCAGTATAAGCTAGTTTAAAGTAAAAACTTTGATTCTCGTAATTCCATAACAAGATACCTATACATTAACTATCAAAACAATTGCCTTTTTATATTTTTAAGTTCCCATATAGTGGCAAACGGATTATAACGAAATAGAAAGACAGAATAAGCGTGTAAATCCAAAAAGGAGAGATAAATTGCTTTGTTATTTGGTACAACCAACATAAAGAAATAAATTCCATTACTAATTATCATGCCCAAACACAAGGATAAAAAAAATTAATGTGATTAATACATAAAGAAATTAACATAAATATTGCATGTCCAAAAATGCCAAATTAATAGATAAGAGTACTCTGTATATATATTATAAAACCAAGGAAATAAATCCTTGTATGAAATTTGTACAATGACAAGAAATCGTTTGAAATAATGTCCGCTAATAAAGAGTCTTTCGACTCTGTTAAAAAAAAGGGATTATGGAAAATATTCGTGACACAAATATGAATTATTCCCAGACTGAAAACTAATCCCTTCCCATCACAAAAACTATGAAATTCCTATAAGGCATACGAGAAATATTTTTTAACTATAAACCCTTTGTTGAAACCACAGTAAAAGATAGAGCGTGCATAGCTGGAAGTAAGGGATGAAGCATGAAATCGAGAACCAGTAAAGTGTTATGTCAGTCCTGGATACATGTCAAGGAAAATGATAACGTTAGTATTTAGCGTTAACTTGGTTGTAAAAATCATTACAAAAATATAGAACGAAGGGATTCTGAACATTACCATCATGCAAGTATTTCGTTTCAACTCCATTTTCGACAATACGAGCAAACAAGACCGACTCTCTGTAGTTTGGTTTAAAAACCATAGTAGAAACCTGCAAGTTAGATAATAAACATTAGATTCGGTGTGCATAAGTTGTAAATACCAAAGTTTTATAATGGGTAAATCGTAAAAGAACTCAAAAGTATTACGATATGAAGAAGAGACCAACGTAGTATCTTTTAAGACCCCATCAACGCGAACCTTAAGCACATAGACTCTACAAGGATTTCTAGCATGTGACGCATATGAATTTGGAGAATGAAACCGATCAGAAAAGTTAAAAGAGAATCCTCTAAAAGGTAAAATTCCTGGATAGAGTCGATTTTTCCCTTAAGAGAAGCAACCTATTAACTATTAGCGAGAATACCACAGAATTCTAGGTGCAATGAGTTCAAATGATCGTTCGATCCACTTAAACAAAGTATAGAGTAAGATTTTACAGTGTGAAAGGCCACGTGGAGTAGTGCCTTCACACCAAGAGGTGCACTCTGATACAGAGAAGACACAAGGAAAACTAATCGGGTCAGCATATCGGAACAAATGGTATAAAAATTAAAAAACCTCACAGATTTCAAAAGTGAGGTTACGACTCCAAGTGAAGCGAAAAGTGAATTTTTTTTTTGTTTCTAGGCAGGAAGGCAATGGCGAACACCATCCACACAGATCATGCAACATACAACAACGACTTTACACACTAGCACATCGAGCAACTGGGTGAAACCCGCGAAAATCACAAAAGAAAGAAACGAATACCGGTGTGACACAACACGACAATGCCTACAAGCTAAAGGACAACATCCACAATCCTGACACAACGTCCTCGATGACCAATAACTAGAACCTCTATGCCACGCAAAAAAAAATGCATGAAGGAGTTCCAACCCAAGCACCAACAACAACTACAACGAAGAAACGTGCACATTAGGGTGCGCAATGATCCCCTCATTAGGGATCATGTCGTCGCCACGTGATGGGCATGACAAAAATCGTGGTGTAACAACATAACAATCGTGGTGCAACAACATAACATGATCATCAACACAAGCTAAATTCAATGCGCTAGGAGATCAATGGACCAGACGAGTAACCCTAGCACCCAATAGAAAAGTCAACAAGACTACTAAGACATTCATGCAACAAAATAATCTCCTTGTGCAACAAAATGAATCTGTACATTAATTAAAGGACATTGTTAGCCATCGAAGAAATTCTCCCTCAAGAATCCATTCTACAATAAGTCTTTATTATCTAATTAAGATTTTATTAACATAAAGGTATCACTGCCCTTGTCATTTACTAACATGTAATTCCTTGTAGCCTAAGTTAACTCCCTCAACTCTATCATTACCCTTCCCAAACTTAGATCAATATAGTTGACGTATCCACAATGTTGTTTATCACAATCTAGGTTTAACCATGAGCACACAGTCTAACTGTAATATCTCTCTATGAAGGTTGGCTGGATAACATTTCTCTTGCTCTCTATAAAATCCACATTGTCATCTAAGAAAAATCGCTATCAAGTTGTCAGAATAATCAACAATGCTATCTAAAAAAATGAAAGATGTAGTTGTCTAAGATCAATAAGATCCATAACTATAAGTTCCATATCACTGGGTAATTAACACTATGGGTAAATTTACTGTGAAGAAATTCCCTAAGTACAAATGCTATCCCTCGCAACTAAAAATTTAGGGGGATCCCTATCTAAGAACACCTGGCTGACTATTCATATAATAAATTAAGGGAAACTGTTGTCAACAACAATTGAGCTGTGGATGGATAATTATTACTCAGTTTGTTGTCTATTATCAATGTTCTAGATTAATTATTCGATTGCAGGTATATTAAATGCGATAATGAAGTCTATTAATATTGGTGTCTATAATTATTATATTGTTGTGTATACGTTATTGCCATATATTAAGCATGATATAGATGGCATAAATATGATAACTCTGATATAATTTAAATAATAAAATTTCATGTGTAATTAATCATAACTAGTTGATAAAAAAAACATCATTATCCAATAAAGGTAACAATCAATACGTTGTTAATCAAATCATTTTTGTTCTGAAATACCAACTCATTCTCTGATTAGTAAAATTGATATACATTGCGTATGAATCTATGCCAGAATAATATTGTCAACCATAATGAACGCTACCCAAATTTGTTGTAGATATGTAGCTATCCATACTCACTGTAAAAAGAGTTGTCACTAAATTGCTAGAAATTGATGATTGTCAGACCTTTAAATAACACCTAATTTAATAAAACGGAGTCAAGTGTAAGTGACACGCATAGTGCATAAATGATAAGTTGTCACAACAGAGATGAAATCGCAGGGTGACTAAATGCTAATAAAGGTGGATCGCTACCCAACACACAGTAAACACGACCCCCGCTCACACAGTAGGAACACCACCAATGCATAGCCAAAAATGCTACCCTTGCACAGTAAACATGCAGGAATTCAAGTAAAGAAAATTGTTTTGGTTCAAGTGTAAAAACACAGGCATTCCAGGTATGAAAATCGTTGTGGTTCAAGTATAAAAACTCAACATTCAAGGTAAAGAAAATCCCTTTGGTTCAAGTGTAAAAACGTAGGCATTCTAGGTAAGAAAATCATTGTGGTTCAAGTGTAAAAACACAAGAATTCCAGGTAAGAAAATCGTTGTGGTTCAAGTGTAAAAATGCAACATTCCAAGTAATAAAATTATTGTGGTTCAAGTGTGAAAACACAACATTCCAGGTAAAGAAAATCATTGTTTTTAAAGTGTAAAAACGTAGTCATTCCATGTAATAAAATTGTTGTGGTTCAAGTGTAAAAACGCAAGCATTCTAGGTAAGAAAATCATTCTGGTTTAAGTGTAAAAACGCAAGAATTGAAGGAAAATAAAAACGTTGTCTGAAGATTCCATCGTAGTCACAAAATTTCATAGGCGGTCTATCAAACATTGTCGATTTATTACGTCAGAGTCACTACCAGTGATCATAGACAAATACGCATCCAAGAACTGGGATTCATCACAAAAATAACAACGATGATAGTGAACAAGGCTGGGGTTTGTCAATAAAATCGTAGGAGTTATACCAATCAAGCACTGGTTAAGATGCCTAGAAATCACAATGATTATTCGTAGAGATAATGTAACAAAATACGCAAAGATAAACCATTCCACAACAAATCAATCAATGCAAGGATTATCATTCTAAGGAACGCAGGGACAAGCCAAGGATAGATAGATGGGAAAAATTATCCTTCACTCATCATCCATGCATAAAAAAGCAAGGCATTAGAATCTATAGGTCTATAAACACCGAATTTATGACCATCGATTAGGCTCCTGGCCGACTGCTCGGGCATGGACTGATGACCTAGGGATAAGGGTAGAAGATAAGGCACAAACTCTTCAAAAAATCAATAAAAACCCACACAGATAAGTTATGGAAATCAAAAATTGGGTTCACCAAGTGAAATCTGTTCGGAAAACAAAAAGCAAGGAGGTTACAATACCGTAGGAAGCAGGTGCAAGACAACACATGGAAATGAAATCTTTAACGATCACAGAGATATAACATAAGTAAATTTTATTTTATTGCGAGTAACAATTAAACCGACTTACCTTAGCCAAACACGCATGCTTAGTAGTTTTTGTCCCGCACGCGCTCCACCCAGCCTCCGCTTGCTGACTAATGTGACCTCACTAGTACCTCCCATCCAACGCTAGGGGTACTCTTCTTCCCCCTGAGCCCCCCAAGCCGCAAAGGGGCCACGGACACTATACCAGAGAACAACTAGCACCCATCTCACCTCGCAAGGTTGAGCTACCACTCGTTACCCGAGTTGGGTATCTCAACTCCCACAAGATAAGTTAGTCAATACAAATATCAGCAGTGTAACGTTACGCATAAAATATGAGATCCATACTCCTCCTCCTCCATCCTTTTTATAGAATTTCTAAGTGATTTCTTTCCCAAATTCCCATTTAATTTTATTTTCATTAATTTAATTTAGAAAAATTGTTAAGCCATAATATTGGCTCATTACCCCTTAATTTGGGCATATTACATTAGTAATGCTATCTTATTTATGTCGGCTTTATTCCATTAGTTGTAATTATACCTCCTAGTCTCCTATATATACCAAGGATACATTTTCATTTGGAATCATCTTGTACTTGAACATTTATGTGGGTTAGAAGGAGGTTGGCCCCTCGAAGAGGCTTATTATCTGAAATTATCTCTTTTTCAAGGCGTTTAGTACTTATTCTGAGGTTTTTCTATGCTATATTGATATTTGGTCCTTAACATATGGTATGAGAGCTCAAGGTCTTAGGGTTTCGCTGCTACATCTAAGACACCTTGGAATTTTATCTATAACTTGTTTTCTGCATTGTTTCAAAAGGAACGACTTGGAGGATATTTATTTGATGGATCAAGGTACGTTGGGTTAAATTTTTAGCTCATGAGGCCTTATACTTTCAAAGATACAAATTGTGCAAGACGGGGTTTTGGAATCATTCTGAATTGAGTCATTTCAGAATTGTTGCTATAAAACATTTTCTGTAATGTTTCAGACCCTGAACTCCATAGGCTATTCATAGAAATTAGTAAGGTATCTGTGGTAAAAATTTCAGCTTCTGGGTCATCTTACATTTGTAGATACAACCTGTGGAAGAGAGGGTATCTGACTAGTCCTATTGACTAGTCTCAAGAAGGTGTTCCAGGTAAAACAATCATAACTTATTCTTAGAGTATCCCAATTGAGTGAGACTGGTTTCATTGAATATGAGATAGTCTGTATTATTTCTGGTACGAGTTTCAGAATTTTATATCAATTATTTTGTGCAGGGCACGCTATACAAGTGAGATCTCCTGGAAATGCCAAAAATCAACAAGTCGTAGGGAAGTTACCATAATTTCCACTTGGAACATCCAATTTTGATCAAACCCATGGCATTTCAGAGAAGAAATATTAGAGAACTACATAAAAGAAAGTTTCATACCCAGAAGGGATGAAACTTGGGAGATACAACAGAAGAAATATTGTCTAATATAACCACCTCAAAATCAAGGTTCAAAAATGATACTTCACCAACATGCCACCCAAAAAGGGAACTTCTACACCAAATGAGCCTCCAGACAATCCTACTTGGAATCTTTATGAAGGTGAAGAAATGTGTAGGGACATAAATTATTTACAAAAGAAGATAGTAACAAAAGATGAACTACAAGAGATGGAAGCTAAGTTGGAGGCAAAGATGGATGGTTTAAAAGAGGAGATCATGGAAGTATTGAAACATTTTGTAACAGAGAAGACACCTGAAAGTGAAAATGCATCCCATGAAATTCATGATGAGGAAACAAGGAAGGTGAATCAAGAATGGAGAAACTCCAACTTTGGGTTGAAGACCAACTACATTCCTAAGATCGATATGAGGAAGTTCGATGGCAAGGACCCAATCACATGGATACTTTAGATGGAGCAATTCTTTGATCTACATAATGTGCCACATACACAAAAGGTACGAATTGCTTCTTTATATTTAGAACCCAATCAATTTGTATGG
>ML776984.1:315034-332948 GCA_009831015.1 Picea engelmannii
ATACTAATCTATAGAAAGTCTTGGGAGGATCATGTGCGACAAGTTGACAAGGTGCTACAACTACTAAAGGATCAACAACTATATGAAAAACCATCCAAATGTTTCTTTGGAGTGAAGGAGGTAGAGTATTTGGTTCATATTGTATCTCATGAAGGTGTCAAGGTAGGCCATAACAAAATTAAGGGCATGATGGACTGGACAATTCCCAAAACATTGAAGAATCTTAAAGGATTTTTGGGTTGGACACGTTACTACCACAAGTTTGTTCGACACTACGGAAGAATAGCAACACCTTTAATGGCACTAAATATGAAGGATGCATTTTCATGGACTCCAGAGGAAACTAAATATTTTGAACAACTTAAAGAGGTGATGTGCAAAGCTCTGTCTTGACCACTCTAGACTTCAGAAAAACCTTTATTGTGGAATGTGATGCCTCGGAAAATGGAATTGGTGTTGTCCTAATGCAGGAAGGAAGGCCCCTCACTTTTGAAAGTCGACCACTCAAGTGAATGGACTTACACAAACCCATTTATGATAAGGAAATGATGGCAATAATACATGCATTGAAGAAATGGCATCCTTAGCTAATAGGTAGGAACTTCAAGGTCAAAACAGATCATGATAGTCTTAAATACTTCTTGGAACAAAGACTATTTTCAGAAGAACAACAAAAATGGGTAACTAAGATATTGGGTTATGATTTTGAAATCATCTATAAAAAGGGGAAGCAAAATGTTGTGGCAGATGCACTCTCAAGAAAGGATGAGGAAGTGGAGGCCTTTCTCTGTGCTATCTCGATCATCCAACCCGATTGGATAATAGAAGCAAGGGATGAATGGAAGAATGACGAAAAAGTGCGGACTCTCATTCAAAGGTTGTAGCAGGATTCCAGTGCATCAGATACATTTACATGGAAAAATGATTCACTATGGTACAAAGATCGCTTATACTTATGTAAGAACTCCCAACTCAAACAAAAGGTACTATTGGAATTGCACACCTCTCCAGTAGGAGGGAACTCAGGATTTTTGAAATCCTACCATAGAGTCATGAAGGATTTTTTTTGGGATGGCCTTAAAACTGATGTTCAAAGGCTTGTGGAAGAATGTATGGCTTTCGAACAAAATAAGGTGGAAAAAATTAAGACCTCAGGTCTTTTACAACCATTATCCATCCCAATTCAGTGTTGGCGGGAGGTTTCCATGGATTTCATCACAGGGTTACCGAAGTCTGAAGGAAAGAGTGTCATCGTGGTGATTGTTGATAGACCGACCAAGTACGCACACTTTTGTGCACTTTGTCATCCCTTCAAATCTAGTACAGTTGCCACCGCATTCATGGAGACAGTTCAGAAGCTACATGTCAACCCAAATATTAATGTAAGCGACAGAGATCCCATCTTCACTCGACATTTTTGGACAAAATTATTTTCTTGTTTGGGTACTAAATTGGCTCATAGCTCATCCTATCATCCTTAATCTGATGGACAAACCAAGATAGTGAAAAAATGTCTGGAAGGGTACCTTTGTTTCTTTGTCTTTGATAAACAAACACAATGGTTCAAATGGTTACCCTTGGAAGAATGGTGGTATAACACTTCCTTTCATACTGCAACAAAAATAACACCATTTATGGCACTCTATGGATACCACCCCCCTTCCATCACTTCGTCTCTAAAAGAAAAATATAAGGTTCAAGCAGTGGAAGATCACATAGAGCATCAAAAACAAGTTATCCAAATATTAAAGGACAACCTGACCATGGCACAGAATCACATGAAACAACAAGTAGATCAACATTGTAGTGAAAGAAGTTTTGAAGTAGGGGATTGGGTTTTTTTAAGACTACAACCATACAAACAGATGTCCTTCAAGCAAGCCAATAAGGATAATAAATTATCACCAAAGTACTATGGCCCTTATAAGGTGTTGCAAAAGATTGGTACTATGGCATACAAATTGGAGTTGCCTACATCTTCACGAGTACACCCAGTTTTCCATGTTTCATGCTTAAATAAGGTTATAAGCAACAACATCCCAATTCAAACTATATTGCCAGAACTTGACGAGGAAGGAAAAATCGTATTGGATTCTTGTTGACAGCCCTACATATTTTCAACTTTTTAAAACATCAAATAATAAATTTTGTAGTTGCCTACTTGGGGTCATACAATTATTGTTCTTCATAAGCAATTTTTGAAACTACAAATGTGATCTTTCCATTATTCCTATTGTTTTCGTTTTCATGCTTCGTTCATGACTGAAAGCATGAATGAAGCATTAAAACCTATTATTGTATTACCTCTTTATTTAAAGCTTATGAAAGGTAGATGGCTCCACAGTTTTTGTTAATAAAGATTTGTGTTTTCTCCTATGAAGCTCATCTTCTTTATTGACTCCTCAAATGTGAAGCATGATTTGGGTTGTTATTTGGATCACTAAGGATCTATTTAATTTAAAACCATGATATATATATTGTGGCTCTTGGTCATGCATGTCCTTTTCACTACATTTTGGTTTACAAGAATTTTCCTCTCCTGAACTTTAGAAACCAAACCCACCTTGTTACGCAATGATAAAGAAATAATGAAACTGGTCGTGGCTTGTACCTTGTGGGAGGTGGCAGTCCAATAACTATAATCCCATCACTTCGATCTAAGTCTCGGGTTTTGCATGTACTCCTCGCATTCATTTCACAAAAAACCTATCATTTGGTATTGAGGATCGTATGTTCATACGCGCTAGGGTATTGATGAGTTTTGGGTATGAAATATCGCTTTGGTCTTCTCCTGGAAACCTTCCATAATCACTGTGTTTTATTATCTTCCTTTCGAATCCCCATGGATTCAGTCGTTAGGATTGAACCCAATGGCTCGTAAACCCTGCTCCTATGTGAAGATGCAAGGGAGGATCCTGAGGATCAAGGCTGGCTTGTTTTTCTTGTGAAATTTCAGGGTTTTAACTTGCGAACTACTCAAGAATTTGCCCTTTCTTTCAATGGATGATGAGCCAAGGTAGGAGACATTCAGGTCGAGGTCATAGAAGAATTTTTAGGTCAAGCAACAAGTCTTCCATTAAGTGGGCATAAATGGTTTAAAAATGCCAAGGTCGAGGAGGTTTCGTGGAGCCTGTTCTTCACATCTAGGAAAATCAACTGCTGTGATAAAGGTATGCCTATGTCCTTGTTAAAAACATGGTGGCATGGTTTTTTAGCAATCCTGAGATAGTTCGTGACATGCGAGGGTCACTTTGTCTTTGTTTTCCTATATCACATACGTTTGTTGATGAATTTCATCGAGTTTCAGTTAAATATGCCCTATTACCTGTGGAGAAGCCTATATAAAATGGTGAAAATGTATAAGAGACAACATTTTAAGTCTAGCCTGTTTCACCATGGTTTGATAAAGATGTTGTTGGTACATCAATTGAAGTTACAAAATGATGATTGGAATGCCTTCCTAACCCGAAATGGTTTCCTTAACTCCAACACTCTAGATGTTGACAAACCCATTATAGAGGAAACCATAGTCCTTTCCAGAGTGATTCTTTCATCTACAGAGGCCTGTGTTACGGCCACCCTCAATAAGCCTATACCCGACCAAAAATATGCTGAGCAGAGCCCTGAACAACACGCCCATCCTAACGCCTCTGCTAAGAACACAAATAGGCCTATTTGAAAACCATCTAAAGGAGACATCGTTTTAGGGTTTAAAAATAAAAGGGCAGATAGGTTAATCTCAAGGAAACTATGAAATAAACCAAACTCTCATGTGAGCTCGATCAAAATGATCGAGATCCATGAGAGCTCTGATTCGGAGATCGAGAGATTCTTGGTCGAAGAATATCCTCCTTCCCTACGAACAAGTCTCGACCAGGCTTATAATTTCGTGGATAATTTGCCACCCTACCTGAAGCACAATCAAGGATTTCTAGGTATCAAGTTTGACAAGAAACCCATAGGCAACAATGGAGATGTTTCGACACATGACCGTGGGTATTCTCAAACGACTATCACAGATTCACAATGTGAAATTTGTTTGTTCTAGATTGATAAATATTATACAGACATACCCATTTTACAATCGCAAATCAAAACCCTCACTATTCAGGTCGACTCACTAATAGATGAAAATCATAGGCTAAAGTCCATTGTTTAGAGAGAAGGCAAACGCTTGAAAACGACTGGGAACATAATAGTTAAGAATGTTGAGAGTGTAACAACAATGGTCAATTCCGAGATCCTGTGAATCGAATTGACTTTCCAGTTAAAGGTAAAGATTTGTTTTTATCTAAAATTGTGTTACATTCTTGTTCATATAATAAATTAGATTGTGTTGCTAAAATAAGACTAGCTACAAAATTAGCAGATTTTGTAGCCAGTCTATTCTTATTCGAAATTTGGAAAATATTGGTTAAATGTATATCTGAATTTCTTTATTTCATCTTTTTCTTTCAGGATATCTGGCAGTTTATGGTGATCAAATGATATGAAGCATTTTTGGGCTTATTAGCCATATCCGAGGCTCATTTTTTGTGTAAATAGGAACAAACACTTTTTAGTTTTTAGAGATTTAGTGTGATATAGGGTGGTTATATTCCCCTCTATTTTGTAATCAGTAGATCATTGTGGAGATTTAATCTTATCCCACAAGATAAGAGAGTTAGTTTTTCTAAACCCTTTAAAAACTCATATTTTTTGTAAATCAAGGCATCTTGGGCTGGGGTTGAAGGTGGACAATTTATTCACAAATTTGGATGGAACATATATTTACATTTCGGCTTTAGCTCTCTCTAAATGTTGTTTTCGTTTATGTTTTGTTTATCCTGATAAATCAATAGTTGTTGATATATTTAGTCTTCACAACTTATTATGGCATTGGGATAATTTCTTTAAAATATCGTCCACATTTTGATGCTTCAGATATTGAACAGAGCGATCATTCATTCAACCCAAATGATAAGATTTTTCTTGAATTTTGTTGAATGATTAAAAGCATGCTGTTATAGTTAGATTTATTTTAAATGTAATTGCTTGCAATCACAAATATCACAACGATTATTTGCATCTCATCATTCTGTCATTAAAATTCAATAGTCAATATATTGTTTTGCATTTATTCCGAACAGTTTCAAGGTTCATTGCAGGTTTATCTCTTGGACAAGCTGGCTGGATATTCTATAATCATACAAATGTTTGGATGCATGCTGATTAACTCATTATTAGGTTAGTTTATTTCTTTTTGTCATTTGTTTGTCTTCAAAACTCTAATATATGGTATGGCTTTGACCGTCCACATACTTATGTTTCATAGTATATTTTTTTATTTAATTTTAGATTAATAAAGAGAAAAAAAAATATCTTATGTTCTTTCTTTATCTTCTTTTGTTAAAACAACCATCTTCACATTGATTTTCATGAGTTTGGATTAAAACTTTCAACTTGTATATCATGCACATAAATAAGATAGACAGATCTGTTGTTTAAATACTATCTACAATGGTTATATATACGTATGTACATATATATATTAAGTGGTTATTTAATAGTTAGCTCTTTTATTTCTTTTACTTGTTTCCTCTAGGACTTTTAGATTGGCCAACGGAGCCATTAAGCCCATCAGAATGAGTTATACCAAACATCTTGGGTTACTTAGACAACCCCAGACTGGACTCGTTCTTCCAATTAACAGAGAATCATTTTTGTCCATCAACAAATGGCGCTAGAAGGAGGGCCTGAACATGATTGATGGCACGTGGAGGTTGAAAGACTTCTCCCCTAGACATCCACTCTCCTATAGTAATAATAAGTCGTTTTGATGACAATGTTACATCTCAAACAACAACCACCTCAAATGAAAATCCACAGATTATCGTTGATCCAGTAACACCAAACCCTATAGGGTTCGACGTACAAGAAATTGTTCATCAAGCACTTATGAGGACACACGGTGCTTTGGCCCATATCAGATAACTAGGTCAACCACTGAATCAACTGTTAGATTTCTCTGATATTAGACAACAACTTGAAGGCATTGGTCTTCTCTTGAACCCTACAGATCCATATCGCATCCTCACTCCTGTAGTCGAAGGATCTGGTATCCCACCTTCGCCACCTCCTTCATCCCCTTCCTCTTCAGGAGAAGAATCATTCAACAAAGGTAGTTCTTCATCTCAGCCTCCAACACCACCTACGCCCATGGAAAATCCAAACAATCTTTCCAGAACCTAGCTCGATCAAGATGTTGTGGCCATACCTAGACCCCAACATCCTTTTCCTAAACATCTAGAAAAATGGCTCCCTAAATTCGATCCAAATTCTAAGCAAATCACTGAGGATCACATAAAAAAATCCATGCTAGCCATTAGACATCGAAGTGTAGAACACAAATATGTAGTATGTAGACTGTTTCCATATACGTTCAAAGGAAATGCCTCTACATGGTATTTTTCCCAACAACCCCACACCATTATATCTTGGGATAAGTTCGAGTCTTGTTTCCTCAAGAAATTCGGAGATGACAAATCTCCCGAAGTCTTGGTCATGGAACTCTCCATCTTAAAGATGAACCCTAAGGAAAAAATAAAATATTTTAATCAAATGTTTCTCACGTTAAAGAATCGAATCCCCATTGATTCAATGCCTGCTGAAAATATTATTGTCGCATACTACACCAAAGCTCTACACCATAATCTAGCAAACTAGGTAAAAACGTCTAATAAGGCAACATTATTGGAAGCCTTCGAGGAGGCAAGACAAATTGAGAAAGATATTCTAAGCCTAAAGGATAATATCAGTAATGAGGAAGAGATTACCCCATCTTCCAAAAAGAAAATATAAATTCTTCCTAGACCTCCCCAAACCAAAACTCAATCAGAGAGTTCAGATTTGGAAAGTTTACAAAAGGTCATTCAGAAATTTTCAAATCAAGTCGTATATTTAAGGAGATCAGTTGAAGAAGCTTCTTCAAGAAAAGGATCTTACAAACCCCCTTTTAGAAAACATTTTCCCTCAAACCGGCCCAACTTAAACTATGAAGGCCTTAACCTAGAAATCCTACAATATGCTATACAGACAATCCTTGAAGCACATGACAACTTAGGTCCCCCTAATATTTCTGAAGACATGGTTGAACAAGAAACAGTGGAAGAAGAAAAATCATCTCCCAACATCTTCGGGCATTTTTCGGACAGTATCTTTCAAGACAATTTTGAAACGGTTCATCCTTACAATGCCAGAAGCAAAACCCAAAATAAACCCTCTTCTAAAATTGGAACTAATGTGCCCCAAAAATAGTTTAAGCAAACTGAAACTAAACATAATTCAGCAACCCCAAGTTTAGAATACGATTTGATTGAAGACCTTAAGAAACTCAGAGCTAATACTTATGTTTATGAATTGTTGAAATTCTCTTTTCTTCTGCAAAATATGCTTCAGAACATTGTGGAAAACAACAAAAACAACAATCTGAACAACATGAAACTGGAAGAAATCATCCCTAAAACACCTCAAAAGGTCCCTGCTAAAACAACACTAGAACTCTCAGATAAAAGAGACCTTGCAGTAAAAAGTGTAACAAATGTAGATAAAATAATTCCAGGGACTGCGACTAAAAACCAACAAAGTTCTATTGTCAATACTCGTAAAAATGTCCCACCTTTTTTTTTGACCTTCGAAATTTTAAATAGGAATGTACATAATTGTATGGTAGATTCTGGCACATCATCAAACATAATGCCTTGGTCTGTCTGTCAAAAAATTAATGCTGAAGTTCAACCTTCCAATCTGAAAATTATTCAGCTTGATCGAACCAGCATTAAAGTGACAGGTGAATTAAAAAATGTCCTTATTAGGTTATCCTCTAATCCTAAAGTTCATCAGATTATTGATATCATTGTCGTTGACATCCCTGAAGTATATGGCTTATTTTTAAGCAGGGATTGGTTCGAACAATTGCATGGCTACTTTGCGGCAGACTGGCCCCATTTGTGGCTGCCAGAGAATGGAAAGCCTAACAGAATCAAGATCAATCGTGAGTGTTACCTCAAGCTCACCATGACCGATTTAAATGACGCTAATGAACCATTTACTGCTTCCACTAATTCACCCGAAATGCAGGGATTGAACACCTTTTTTGGTAACTTCATGGAAAAAACTTCTATCATTACTAACCCAAAACAGCAGTCGGAACTCATGACATGCACAAAGTCAGAAGTTCTCCCTAATGTGTCACATATGGATGATGAGGATCACATATGGTCTCTCTACTTCGATGGATCCAAATCTAAAGAAGGAGCTGGTGCAAGATGTGTGCTCATTGACCCAGCAGGTAACAAAACTTTGATCGCTTTCTGATTAGAGTTTGAATGCACAAACAACATGGTTGAATACAAAGCACTTCTGGAAGGACTCAGAAAGGAACTAGATTTGAAAATACAAAATTTAATGGTATTCAACAATTTAGAAATTGTGGTCAGGCAGGTAAGAAATTCCATTCATTTCCTATCGCCACACCTAAAAAGTTATCAAGCTGAAGTATGGAATATAATGAACAAATTTTCCTCATTTAACATGAAATCCATTCCAAGATTAAATAATTCTGAGGCAGACTTGTTAGCTAATATTTCTTCCAAACTATTTCCCACAGAAGGCCTTTCTCCGAACGCATTTTCGATCGAGTTGTTGTTCATACCATCAGTCCTAGACAACATAACTAACTGGAGAGTGTTCGATGATGATCAATAGATCATCAATTTACTACACATGGAAGACATTTTTTGAGGTGCGGTTATCGATGAAGTCACCCATGATGAAGACCTCCATAATTTTAAGGTAATATCGGACCGAAGGTCTCCCAAAACGACATCAGATCTGGTAAATTCTATCCCGAAATCTATGGTAAGATTAGAAAAGTTTGATGATTTACATGACAAATTCAGAAAATCGATAAATTGTAAAACGAATAGTTCTTTCTTGATCCGTGAATAGGTAAATCTGGGAACTAAAGATAATCCACAATGCATCAATTTGGGAACGGAATGTTCCGAGCAAGAGAAATCAACCTTTATAAAATTGTTCAAAGAATTTAAGGATGTCTTTGCTTGGACATCTGATGATCTAAAAACATTTGAACCTAACATTATACAACACATCATTCCCATGAAACCCCAGACTCAACCTTTTCAATAGAAGTTAAGGAAGATGCACCCAAAACTTGAACCAATGGTCAAGAAGGAACTAAACAATCTATTGAATGCAAAGATAATTTTCTCAGTAAGGCATACATAGTGGGTTTCTAACCTTCTCCCTGTGAGGAAGAAAAGTGGCGAAATTCGACTATGTGTCGATTTCTGAAACTTAAACCAAGCACCTGACAAAGAAAACTACCCTCTTCCTCTGATGGAATAAATTCTCTACCATGTATCTAGTTCTAAAAGATTGTCGCTACTAGACGGTTTTTCAGGGTACAACTAGGTCCTCATGTCTCCTCCAGACCAGCTGAAAACCACTTTCCGTACTCCATGGGGTACCTATGCTTATAGAAAAATGCCCTTTGGGATTATAAATGTTGGTGCCACTTTCCAGAGAGCGATGGATATCAGTTTTCACAGCCTAATCAATCAATTTGTAGTAGTCTATCTCGATGATGCCACTGTTTTCTCCAAGAATAAGGGAGATCATTTAGCTCATTTGAGATCTGTTTTACAACGATGTCGTAAGTATGAAATCTCTCTAAATCCTAAAAAATATGTCTTTGCAGTGAAACATGGCAAGCTTCTCGTATTCATAGTATCCAATGAAGGGATGATCATTGACCCTGAGAGGACTCAAGCCATTTCAAAACTCCCTCCCCCCTCTTCCAAAAAAATTATGCAATCCTTTCTAGGTCAGATAAATTTTGTCAGAAGGTTCATTCTGCGTTTCTTGGAAATGGTGAGGCCATTACAAAACTTAATAAAAAATGTTGTGCAATACCATTGGGACCTCAAGAAAGTCAAGATTTTGACTCAATAAAACAATCCATAGTGGAGGCTTCATCCCTAATGAGCCTTGAATTTTCACGAGATTTCACTCTTTACACGTTTGTCTTCGATCAATCTTATGTCGTTGTTCTAACCTAAAAGAATGTTGAAAACAATGAAGTGACCATTGCCTTTATGAAATTAGCCTTTAAGGGAGTAGAGATTAATTATCCAGCTATAGAACAGTAGGCTTACACTATTTTTAAAGAAGTAAAACATTTTCGATCATATCTACTAAAATCTAGAACTAACGTCATAGTTCTTTACCTTGCTGTCAGAAATTTGTTAGTACAGAAAGAACTGGGTGAAAAATGGGCAAATTGGGTGACATCCTTACAAGAGTATGACCTTGAGATCACCCTGGCACAAATTTTTAGAGGCCAAGGTCTATGTAAATTAGTCGTTGATTCAGTTGAAGAACAACGAAGTCAAACTGATGTGTTAATTGAAGATCAACATAATCAAAGTCAAATTTGTTGTGTACAAAATCCTACAAATCCTTGGTATGATGACATTAAGTTTTATCTAACACATGGTTCAGCACCTCGTCACCTTGATCCAAATAAGAGGAGAGTGTTGAGATTAAAGTCTGCACCTTTCCAACTTGTGAATGGTATATTATTTTGCAAAAATTTTGATGAAATCCTTATGCGTTGCCTAGCAAGAGATGAAGCAGACAAAGTCTTATCTGAGTTGCATGTAGGGGAAGCTGGTGGGCATTTTGGTTGAGACACTACTGCCCACAAAGTATTAAGGGTAGGGTATTATTGGCCCACGCTTTTCAAAGATGCCCATACATTATGCCGCAAATGTGTAATCTGTCAAAAGGCTTCTGGACGAGTACAGAAGGTAGCATTCTCACTGCAACCTATCTCGGTGGATTTCCCTTTTCAACAATGGGGTCTTGACATCATTGGCCCAATTAACCCCACCTCCTCGCGGCAGCATAAATACATCATTACAACAACAGACTATTTTACTAGATGGTCCGAGGCTACACCATTAAAAGTGGTAAACACAAGTCAGGTAATATCTTTCCTCAATTCAAACATCATTACTCGATTCAGTATTCCTGAATGTTTGGTTTTCGATAATTCTTCCTATTTCTCATCCCTCGATATGAGTTTCTTTTCTTTATAAAAAGGGATAAAACTAAAATATTCTGCCAGTTATTACCCCCAAGGAAATGGTTTAGCAGAATCAACAAACAAAAACCTGATCAAGATCATCAAGAGGACAGTTTCTGAAAACCACAAAAACTGGCACAACGCACTTTTCAATGCAATATAGGATGATAAGGTGACCTCGAAAATCGTTATTGGTAATTCCCCCTTCTTTCTTGTTTACAGAAGGGAAGCAATTCTTCCTTCGCATGTTCTTCTTCCTTCTTTGCAACTATCCAAGAAAGTTCAGGAAGAAGACTGTCCTCCCTTGGAAAGTTAGATTAATGCTTTGCTGAATTTAGAAGAGGTAAGAACTCAAGTGAAACAAAAACTGGATCAACATCAACATATTGTCAAAAGCTAGTTTGATTCGAATTCTTCCTCAGACAAAAATTTTGAGGTAGGTGTTCTTGTCCTCAAGTGGGATAAACCTCATGAGGGTAAAGGCGAACATACCAATTTCCAAAACCTGTGGTTGGGACCTTTATTAATCACCGAAAAACTAGGTACTAGTTCTTTCCACCTGGAGAATTTAGAGGGACAACCAGACATCTTTCCAGTGAATGGCCAATCTCTGAAGAGGTATTTCGCTTGACAAATCCTAGATACACCTTTTGTACATATTTTTTCTATTTTGGTTGGTTTTTGTTTTCCTTTTCAATTTTTTTTATTTTTTTTTCATCCTTCTGGGTAAAACATGCCTGTGTTATGGTCTAGTTCAAAAGGGAGAACATAATGCTTCATATTTAAACAACTATCAAGGACTGTCGGAGCATCAACTATTGTATTTTCTTAAAAAAAAACATAGACTAGTTAAAGATGGTTTTTTTTTAGAATTGATTTTTTGGTTTCAATTTGCATCTGAGAGAAAACACGACTATCATTAAAAGCTCTTCATGTTGTCCCTGCTTTTAAGAAAGAAACTCAAGGATGCCTCCCTGTCCTCAAAAAATTAGTTTCATCAATGAACTATTTTTAGACCATGATGAAGGTTAGTAAGAAAAAATTAAAAGAGTCGGAAAATAACAAATGTGCCAAACGCTGAAATTTTTAGCGTCACTCCGCTCTTCTGAATATCTATAAATTATATCAATAATTTTCCAGAGAGTTGTGGGAAGTGTTTGCAAACCCATCGGGATACTGAACGGGTTTGCTGGTAGTGAAGCAATGTCACATTAGAGAAAATTCTCATGTTAAAAAAAAAATAAGAAAAATCATAAGCATCCTTCATTCTGATTTGAAATTTCTTGGACAGGATAGAGGTGTTAGAGTGGGTTAATTGACATCCCTATCGAGGATATGGACGCCTGCTGGTAGCAGTGGCCCTGTCAATAGAATTGGAGCCATTAACTTAAATATCATGGCTTTCATTTGTGAAGTCTGTCACCAAATTTCATTTTTCAACGAAAGATATCTTAAGCTGGACCACGTACTAATTATCAAAGATGCTCAAATGTATTTTAGTTGCTCGTTGATTTGAAATCATTCAAACATTTCTAACCTGAACTCATCAGTAATACAGAGATAACTGCTTCTCCCAGCAAGTTGACATTGTTGGCAGCCCTACATATTTTCAACTTTTTAAAGCATCAAATAATAAATTATGTAGCTTCCTACCTAGGCTCATACGATTATTGTTCTTCATAAGAAATTTTTGAAACTAAAAATGTGATCTTTCGGTTATTCCTAGTGTTTTTGTTTTCATGCTTTGTTCATGACTGAAACCATGAATGAAGCATTAAAACCTATGATTGTACTACCGATTTATTTAAATCTTATGAAAGGTAGATGGCTCCACAGATTTTGTTAATAAAGATTTTTGTTTCCTGCTATGAAGCTCATCTTCTTTATTGACTCCTCAAATGTGAATCATGCTTTGGGTTGTTATTTGGATCACTAAGGATCTATTTAATTTAAAACCATGATATATATTTTTTGGCTCTTGGTCATGCCTATCCTTGTCACTACATTTTGGTTTACAATATTTTTCCTCTCCCGAACTTTAGAAACCAAACCCACCTTGTTGCGCAATGATAAAGATTTAATGAACCTGGTTATGGCCTGCACCCTGTGGGAGGTGGAAGTCTAACAATGATAAGTCCATCACTTCGATCTAAGTCTTGGTTTTTTCATGTACTCCTCGCATTCATTTCACAAAACTCCTATCATTTGGTATTGAGGAACCTCTGTTCATACACGCTAGGGTATTGATGAGTTTTGCTTATGAGATATCGCTCTGGTCTTCTCCTGGAAACCTTCCATAATAACTATGTTTTATTATCTACCTTTCGAATCCCCATGGCCCCGATCATCAGGATTGAACCCAATGGCTTACAAACCCTGCTCCTATGTGAATATGCAAGGGATGATATTGAGGGTGAAGGTTGGATTGTTTTTCTTGAGAAATTCCACGGTTTTAACTTGCGAACCGCTCAGGAATTTTCCCTTTCTTTCCATGGATGTTGAGCCAAGGTAGGAGAAATTCAGGTCAAGGTCAAAGAATAATTTTTAGGTTAAGAAAAAGGTCTTCCATTGAGCGGATAGAAATGTTTTAAAAACGCCAAGGTCGAGGAGGTTCCATGGAGCCTGTTCTTCACATCTAGGAAAATCAACTGATGTGATAAAGGTATGTATGTGTTCTTGTTAAAAACCTGGTGGCATGGTTTGCTAGAAATCCTGAGATAGTTCATGACATGTGAGGGTCGCTTTGGTTTTGTTTTCCTATATCACATCCATTTGTTGATGAATTTCATCAGGTTTCAGTTAAATATGCCCTATTACCTCTGGAGAAGACTGTATAAAATGGCGAAAAGGTATAAGAGACAACATTTGAATTCTATCATGTTTCACCATGGTTTGATAAAGATGTTGTTGGTACATCAATTGAAGTTACACAATGATGATTGGAACACCTTCCTAACCCGAAATGGTTTCGTTAACTCCAACAATGTAGAGGTTGACAAACCCATGATAGAGGAAACCATAGTCCCTGCCAGAGCAGTTCTTTCATCTACATAGGCATGTGTTACGACCACACTTAGTAAGCCTATACCTGAACAAAAAGATGTTGAGCAGATCCATGAACAACATGCCTGTCCTAATGCCTCTGCTAAGAACACAAATAGGCCTATGTGCAAACCATCTAAAGGCGACATCGATTTAGGGTTTAAAAATAAAAGGGCAGGTAGGTTAATCTCAACGAAACTACAAAATAAACCAAACTCTCATGTGATCTTGATCAAAATGATTGAGATCCATGAGAGCTTCGATTCGGAGATCGAGAGATTCTTGGCCGAAGAAGACCCTCCTTCCCTCAAAACAGGTATTGACCAAGCTTACAATTTCATGGATAATTTTCCTCCCTGCCTGAAGCACAACCAAGGATTTCTAGGTATCAAGTTTGACAAGAACCCCATAGGCAATAATGGAGACATTCCAACACATGACCATGGGTATTCTCAAATGGCTGTCACAGATTCACAATGTGAAATTTGTTTGTTCTGGATTGATAAATATTATACAGACATACCCATTTTACAATCACAAATCAAAACCCTTACTGTTCAGGTTGACTCACTAACGGATGAAAATCATAGGCTAAAGTCCATTGTTCAAAGACAACAAAAACGCTTGAAAATGACTGAGAACATAATAGTTAAGAATGTCGAGAGTGTAACAATAGTGGTCAATTATGAGATCCTATGAATTGAATTGACTTTCCAGTTAAAGGTAAAGATTTGATTTTATCTTAAATTGTGTTACATTCTTGTTCATAGAATAAATTAGATTTCATTGCTAAAATAAGACTAGCTACAGAATCAACAGATTCTGTAGCCAGTATATTCTTATTCGAAATTTGGAAAATATTGGTTAAATGTATATCTGAATTTCTTTATTTCATATTTTTCTTTCAGGATATCTAGCAGTTTATGGTGACCAAATGATATGAAGCATTTTTGGGCTTATTAGCCATATATGTGGCTCATTTTTTGTGTAAACAGGAACAAAGTCTTTTTAGTTTTTAGAGATTTAGTGTGATATAGGGTGGTTATATTCCCCTCTATTTTGTAATCAATAGATCATTGTGGATATTTAATGTTATCCCACAAGATAAGATAGTTAGTTTTTCTAAACCCTTTAAAAACTCATATTTTTTGTAAATCAAGGCATCTTGGCTTGGGGCTGAAGGTGGACAATTTATTCACAAATTTGGACGGAACACATATTTACATTTCGGCTTTAGCTCTCTGTAAATGTTGTTTTCATTTATGGTTTGTTTATCCTGATAAATCAATATGTGTTGATATCTTTAGTCTTCACAATTTATTATGGCATTGGGATAATTTCTTTAAAATATTGTCCACATTTTGATGCTTTAGATATTGAAAAGAGTGATCATTCGTTCAACCCAAATGATAAGATTTTTCTTTAATTTTGTTGAATGATTAAAAGCATGTTGTTATAGTTAGATTTATCTTAAATGTAATTGCTTGCAATCACAAATATCACAATGATTGTTTGCATCTCATCATTCTGTCATTAAAATTCAACAGTCAATATATTATTTTGCATTTACTCTGAACAGTTTCAAGGTTCATTGCAGGTTTATCTCTTGGACAGGCTGGCTGGATATTCTATAATCATACAAATTTTTGGATGCATGCCGATTAACTCATTAATAGGTTAGTTTATTTATTGTTGTCATTTGTTTTTCTTCAAAACTCTAATATATGGTCTGGCTTTGACTGTCCACATACTTTTGTTTCATAGTATATTTTTTATTATTTAATTTTAGATTAATAAAGAGAAAACAAAAGATATCTTATGTTCTTTCTTTATCTTCTTTTGTTAAAACAACCATCTTCACATTGATTTTCGTGAGTTTGGATTAAAACTTGCAACTTATATATCATGCACATAAATAAAATAGGCAGATCTGTTGTTTAAATACTATATATAATAGTTATATTTACGTATGTACATATATATATTAAGTGGTTATTTAATAGTTAGCTCTTTTATTTCTTTTATTTGTTTCCTCTAGGACTTTTAGATTGGCCAACGGAGCCATTAAACCCGTTAGAACGAGTTATACCAAATGGCTTGGGTTACTTAGACAACCCTAGACCAGACTCATTCTTCCAATTGACGGACGATCATTTTTGTCCATCAACAAGCCTGAAGCCAGCACTGACACAAGAATTCGCCAGCTAAAGAATAGATCTATTTCAGAGTATCTCATTAAATGGAGTAAACTATCGGCTGAACATTCCTCTTGGGAAGATTATTCTTTTATACAGAAGCATCCAGAGTTGCTCAAGCGTTGCAGACAACACTTGTCTCAAGGGGAGGGGCATGTTAAGCCCTAATATTGGCTCATTACCCCTTAATTGGGGCGTATTACATTAGTAATGTTATTTTATTTATGTCAGCTTTATTCCATTAGTTGTAATTATACCTCCTAGTATCCTATATATACCAAGGAGACATTTTCATTTGGAATCATCTTGTAATTGAACATTTATGTGGGGTAAAAGGAGGTTGCCCCTTCAAAGAGGCTTATTATCTAAAATTATCTCTTTGTCAAGGTGTTGAGTACTTATTCTAAGGTTTTTCTATGCTATATTGATATTTGATCCTTAACACAAAAGATGAGATCCATAGTCCTCCTCCTCCATCCTTTTTATAGAGTTTCTAAGTGATTTATTTCCCAAATTCCCATTTAATTTATTTTTCATTAATTTAATTTAGAAAAACCTCCCTCGTACAAATGTCACCCATCCCCTTAGTTGTACCAAAAATTAATTTCATTAATTATTTAAATATTCCTATTTCCCTCACCCACCAAAAATCATTCCTTAAAATGCTCATTGGTGTCCCAATATTCCCTTACACATTTTAAATGACTTACACCTTTACTAAATTCCTAGTTGAGTTCATAATTAGAAAGTTCTTAAATGCAATATTCCTTAGCATTTTCCTTATGTTTCCCTTTTCCTTTATGTTTCCCCTTTTTCCCCTTAGTTTCCTATTTCTTTTAAGTTTCCCTCTTTTCCCTTTTTAACTAAAACTCAAATTAGCAAGTGTAGAAAAACCACATCTTTCCCCTTTTTCTTTTTAATTAATAAAATTTAATTAGCATATGTAGATAAGCAATCATTTCCCTTTTAAAATTTAAATTCCCCAATATAATTTGATTTTAATAAATTAATTGTGTTTGTTACCCCCTTCTCATTACATGTTTAATTATGATTATTATTTTTGACCACAAGTGTGACTTAGACCTAGATTTTAATTTCTTAGGATGGGTGACATTTTTATTAGGGAAATTATTTTTAAATCTTACTTATCACGTTTGTTATCCACATTTTTGGTTATCGAGATGATATTATGATTATGTCATGATAATGGAAGATCAAACTCTTCATTAAGAACTTTTTCCTGAAGAAGGTTACACTTGTCATTTTCTCAAAATCATATTTTGAAAATAGTTCGCAGGTTGCATATATACTCTCCTGCGATAATCCTTCATTCCCGCAGGCTGCATTCAGCTTGACTGCGAACTTCTCGCACTGTGTCAATGGTTAGGGTGCGAACATGTTTCTAAAGAAGGAAAATAGATAAGTTCTCGATCCTTCTAGAAGGAATCTTCTAGAAGGGTGAGTTGGAGTTCGGATGGTTGGCAAGATACTGACTTTCCAGATATTTTGGGATTATTCCCTATCCAAG
>ML776984.1:345278-393130 GCA_009831015.1 Picea engelmannii
ATTATTCCCTATCCAAGTAACTAATCAATCTTCTCCTATATATTGAAGAGATTTCTCATGGAAATGGTTAACTAGAGAAGATAGAAGCAAGCTAGCAAGAGATTGATTGGAGAATTGGTGCAAGACTGTATGGAGGACTGATGCTACAGCAGCAAGAGATAACAACAAGGTCATCATATGTGGTTGAATTTCTTCATGCATGAGCAAGTGTGTGTGTCAAAGCTAGGAGCCATCGAAAGGAGACCTACGACATCAAGGCTCAGGTTGTAAGTTTCTCTTTCATTAATGCAATACAGTAATATGTCCCTTTCCCATAATGATGATGTCATCTTATTACATGATTCCTTGATCACATGTATAGACTAGGTATTGAATACATTAATCTGCATTTACTGTGATTGGTTTGTGTTGTTGTGATTGGAACGACGCAAGAGCATCAGAGCAGAGAAAGGGACAATAGAGACTAAAGGAGAGAGTTCATAAGGTATGTCCGTCATCCATTTCTCTTAGTTCATTTCAATAGTCTAGATCTAGGGAAAGGGTAGTATTTTGTCACGTTTTGTTCCAGATCCAGGTGGATCTGGGGAGATTGGTCTGTGTCCACACTCACGAATTTATCCAGAAACAACGTCACTCATTTTAAGTCCAACTAGGTTTATTCACTTACCTGATGAAATCACTATGTTCCCTTAAGGATTCACTAGGCGCTCCAAGGCTTCCACTCACCTTTTTTCATTTTCCTTGCGTGACATTCCCTTCAGGATGCACTACGTGCTCCAAATGTGCCACTCACCTCTTTCCATTTTCCTTGCACGATGTGCCATTCAGGACACACTATGTGCTCCAAGGGTGCCACTCGCCTCTTGACTGACTTGGTAGACATAAAAAACCCTTGGAGTTAATACTTTGCCAAGTGATCTTGTGGGAGACTAAGGGCCTCTAAAAAATAAGGCCCTTGCCTTATTGCACACCCCTTAGAATCATCGTGAACGACTATCATAGTCTGCCCTCACGACATCGTGGGTCTTGTCGAAGTAGGTAATTATTAACCTATAGTTCGAGACATGACGGGAATGCTAGTAGGTTGTGGCAGGGTTGTTTTCCACACCTCTCCCTCAGAGTCTCTAGTTGTCGTGCGTGACCCCTCTACTGCACATGTGAGTCTGGTCGGCAAGATATCGTCATCCTACATCATCAACGAATCATGTCAACAATAGTAATTAATCATCATAGCATCTAATCATAAGTACATAAGTCATATCAACAACAATCATGCCCCAATAGTCCACTCCCTAACTCGACCCAGAGTCCAAGGGGTTTCATCGATGCCTCTACATCCTCGAGGTCCAAAGTCCTATACACTCAGGAGAACCTAGTCAATAGCACCTATCTATGTCAATACACAAAAATAACATATCACCATATCCATAATGCCTCATAATCATAATCAAATGGCTAGTAGTATATTAATCTGGATCACTTGCAAGCAAGTGTCCTCAAAGAATAAGTTTGCTCAGTGCACGCAAGAGCGAGATGTTACATACACCCCCTCTTGGTCTAAAATTCATCCTAAAGTTTCACATTATATAAGTACCGAAATAATGTGTATCATAGTATCATAAGTCTATCTATCAAACAAAAATGGAAAGTCTTGGTGCATATCATATGCATCCTCCCAGGTCGTTGAGTGCAGACTATAGTTGTCCCACTAGAAATTGACTGGATCTATTGTTCGATGTCGTAGTTGTCAAATGCGATGATCTAGGATGTGGATAGGCTTAGCCGTGAGTGCACCCTCATTAGATACCTGGAAGGAACTCATGTCAATAACATGTGTAGGATCACTAATATAATGTCTCAAAACAGATATATGAAAAACATCATGCATACGCCTCAAAGAATCAAGCAAGGCTTGTTGGTAGGCCACAGGCCCCTTCTTTACACAATCTGGAAAGGTCCCACAAACCTAGGAGATATTTTATCACCCTTTACAAACTTGATCCAACTCTTATGTCGTTTTAGCTGCAGGAAGACTCGATCGCCAACTTCATAACTATCATCGACACGGTGCGCTTCGTCATAACTCTTCTACCGATCCTGTGCTTCTTTGATCCTTTGTCTTATGGTTTGCATTTGATCTTCCATTTCTTGGATCGCTTCTGGTCCCAACAGGGTCCTATCCTCAAGTCGATCTCAACTCAAAGGCATCTGACATGGTCGCCCATAAAGAAACTCGAAAGGTGCCATTTTAATGGTTCTTTGGTAACTGTTGTTATATGTGAATTCTACCAATGGCAAGAATTCCTCCCAGTGCTTCTGTCGGTCCATCACGTACATATGCAACATGTCCTCCAAGATTTTTTCTATTCGTTCAGTCTGCCCATTTTTCTCCGAGTGATACGCATTACTGAAGTTAACTTGGGTTCCCAATGCCTCTTGGAAACTAGTCCAAAATCATCTGGTAAACACTGATCCTCGATTAGATATAATCCTCTTAGGAATGCCATGTAGCCTCACAATCTCACTGTTGAAAACTATAGCTATTTCAGTTGCCTGATACGTCATATGCACAGGAATAAAATGAGCACTCTTTGTCAGAGTGTCAACAACCTCATAAATCGATTTGTATCTCCTTGTCGTTAGTGGCAATCCAATAATGAAATCCATCGAAATGACCTCCGATTTAGATTTTGGAATAGTGTGTGGCTGTAGTAATCTTGTTGGATGTCTATGTTCAACCTTCACCTACTGACATTCTAGACATCTAGCCACATAGTTGACTGTGTTTGCCTTCATTCCTTTCCAGAAGAATAAGGGTTTAAGGTCCACCAGGTCATCTTCATGACCTCTTGGTGAGCCATGTACATTGCGCTGTAAGCCTCGTTCAGGATCAAAATCCTCAACTCGTCGTTTGGTGGTACATAAGTTCAAATTTTAAATCTAAATAATCCATCTTCGTCAAACATAAATCCTTCAAATATTGGTACCATCATTGTGTTTTGTTCGATAAAATCCTTGACCTCTTTGTACCAGTCATATTCAAGCTGTAAAGTTAGAATCTTTCCACATAGACTCGTCTGAAGAGGAAACACTAAAAATATGCGTGATCTCCAACTAAATGAATCTACCACTCAGTTCATTGTTCATTTTATGTAAGTGATCTCTAAATCGTACTCGCTAAGCAATTTCGACCAACATCATTGTCGCGCGTTCAGGTCGCTTTGCGTAAAGATGTGTTGTAGTCCACAGTGGTCTGTTTTTAGTTCACATTTTCATCCAATAATGTAGTGTTTCCAAACCTTCAAGGGATATACAATGGCTAACAAATCCAAATCTTGCATCGCATATTTCTCCTCATGCCTTCTCAACTTCCTCGCGATGTAAGCGATCACTCGATCGTCTTGCATCAAGGCTCTGCCTAATCCTTCCTTGGATGCGTCAGTGCATACCAGGAAGTCCACATCCATGTCAGGGAACTTTAGTATCGGTGTTGTTGTCAATAGATCTTTGAGCCTCCGAAATTCTTCCACGCATTTTTTGGTCCAAACAAACTTCTTATTTTTCTTCTGCAATTCCATGATTGAATTTGCTATCTTCAAAAATCACTTGATGAACCATCAATAGTATCTTGCTAAACCCATGAAGCTACGCACTTCTGGGACATTTGTCGATGCAGACCATTCCATAATAGCCTCGAAATTTTCTAGATCCACAGCGATACCTTCATCGGAGATGACATGCCCTAAGTAGTGAATCTTTGATTAGTAAAACGGGCATCTAGATAATTTCCCATACAATTTGTTCTCTCACAGACACTATAGTACCAAGCATTATTTCTTGTCTTGCTCATCCATCATCTGAGAGTAAATCAAAATATCATCAATGAATACTTGGACGAACTTGTCCAAGTACTTGCGGAACACCCCATTCATCAAATTGATAAATACCCTTGGGGCATCCGTTAGTCCAAATGGTAAAACAGTAAACTCGCAATGTCCAAACCTCATCTTAAAGGCATTCTTAGGGCTGTCACCCTCCTTGATTCGTAAATGGTGATACCCTGATCTCAAGTCAATCTTTGAAAACATTGTCGCACCCTTCATTTGATCAAATATATCATCAATCCTTGGAAACGGATATTGATTCTTGATCATTTCCTTGTTCAATTGGTAGTAGTCAATGTAGATTCTCCATGACCCATCCTTCTTTCATATGAAAATAACAGGTGCACCCAACGGTGACACACTTGGACGTATAAGTCCCGGGTCTAGAAAATCCTTCAGTTGCATTCTCAACTCCCGCAACTTCGGAGTCGACATCCGATAAGGCGTTCTTGATATCGGTCCAATCCATGGTTTTAGGTCTATGGTAAACTCCAATTCCCTCTCCAGTGGCATCCCAGGTAACTCCTCTAGGAAGACGTCTACAAACTCTCTCACCACCTGAAGGTGTTCTAGACCTTTCGCTACTCCCTTTTCATTTAACACAAGAATCACATAAATATTACACCCCTTGAGCATGCTCTTCTACAACTACAAGAAATATATGAACCTCAGGGAAACTCCTTGGTTCCAACCTAAAATTACGTGTCTCTATCCCTCATCATCAACCAAGCTCAACCATTTCATATTATAATTGAGTATTGCCTCATGCAATTCCAATGAGTCCATAATGATCATGATGTGATGAGATCCTAAGATCGTGATGTACAGGTTGGCCCTAGTGAACAACTTTCCCAGGTTAAGGGTACATCTTGTAACCTTCCCTCCAACCTTCTGTTTGGCTCTCGAAGCCATCTCTACAAAGACAAATGCATCATGTTTGACTACCTTGAACTTAATTCTTTTTAGCACTGCACTTGAAATGAAACTCTTGGTAGCACCGGGATCTATCCAAATACTAAGGGTTTGCTCAACGACGGTACCTCATGTCTCAAGCACAATCAACTAGTGCTCTACGTGGAAATTATTCACTGCTGCATGAATCCTATGGGCCTTTCCCAAATCTCCCACGATAGTGGGTCTAACTGATCTAGATGCTCTTGTCCTCTCCATGGGGTAGTCATGTTGGTAATGTGGCTCCCCACATGTACAACACACCTTCTTTGGCCTAGTACTCCTGGTACCCAAAGTAGAAGATGACGGCCTGCCAGCCTGTAATCTTGGTCTATTCTGCTAAATAGGCCTAAACTACTACTGCTATGATCGATGCTTCTACTGATGTTGTGGTCCTCAGTAAGGATTTCATTGTTGTGGTGTCAGTCACCGAGGTGTAGTGAAAGTGGATCCTCTCGGGAAGACAAAATATCATGGCATATGTCTAGCTAACGTCTGATGTTGCTACGCACAAGATGGAAACCACCTTGCTGGTCTCACTGGTGTCCTTCTCTGACCCCCACTGATGAGCTCCTCCTCCTCTATGAGGGCCTTCTGGATGACATCATGGAAGGTTTGAGGCATAAAAATCATAACCTTTTCACGTATGTTGATATTAAGGCCAAACAAGAACCTATTGACCTTAAGTTTCCTGATATTAAGGTGCAAAGCATACCAAAGAAACTCCATAAAACAGGCATTATAATTGGGAACCGTACAGCCACCCTGCTGCGAGGCATTGAACTCATTGAGATGATGCTCAATGAATTCCTCTAATAGGTACCTTTCTTGGAACTATTCCTCAAACAATTACCATGACATGTCTTCGACGATCATGTTCAATTATTGCAGGAGCATCTTCCACCATGGAAGAGTGCTCCCCATCAGTTGAAAGACTGCCATGCAAACCTTCATTTTGGAGGTATAGTCACGAAGTGAAAATCACATCATCATATTCACCAACAATGCCTCGGCAGCTGCGTCGTCTGAGGCACCAAAGAACTTGACAAATTTTACCTCCTTGAGTTCATCGTGAATGCTATCAGTACCAAACAGAGTGCGTAGTGGACCCTCAGGGGGTGTCGATTCCCTGGCCTCATCTCTGTCCAATTGTTTGATCAGTGCCTCATACATCTACTGAAAATATGATGCAGGATCATCACCTCATGTCAGCCAACCAGTCACATCAAGTGCATGCATTCAATTGCTTAAGAGAGGCACAACCCTCATTTTTTATTCGAACGAATGTAATTAATTGAATGTAATTAAATGTTTAGGTTATTGATCCATGAAGTCGTGACTTTATGTAGGCTGTAGATAAGAATGCCTTTAATGTTTTGTAAGGCTGCAATCTAGATCCAATCTGCAGACTAGACAACCATTGAATGTAATTGAATAGGGTAGTTGAGGTTTGGAGGGAAGAGCTCGAAGAGCCCTCTCAGGTAAAAGATCTTTTGGGATCTCATTTTGGGAATAGGGAGAGAAAAGTTAGCGTAGAGGAGAGTCTGCGAGTAGAGAGTAGAAGAGAAGGATCCGAGACCTTGTTACAGGCCATGCTCAGGAACACCATTGTAAACAGGCATTAGCCATTTTAGTATAAACAATTGTTTTTCTTGCATATTATCTATGTTGAATGAATGTCTGTAAGTGTTCATTATATGTTGTGAATGTACATTATGTTTATGCATTTGCAGGAGTTGGTTTGGTTTCAGGCTTGACAGGTCTTTGAGGCTTCACACCATGAAGGTGTGACAGTATGTTGCGGGTTCTGATAGCCGTGCACAGAGGGTGCATTTCTGAACTCTGCGGAGTCAGATAGAGGTGTGCCAGGTGGGAACAGAAGTTGAAATCAACAACTCAGAGGAAGACCTGTGAGGTTGTTGAACACCTTAGGAGGCAAGGCTGTGGAGAAGAACAAAGTTGCAGACAAAAGCTCTCTCTGAGTTTTGTGAATCTTTGCCAAGTGGGCATTGAGAACATGCATGGTGATGCATTGAGAGGAACTCTGCTAGGAGTTCAAGAAGAACTAGAATCACTAAGGATTCTAAGAGCTCTGCCAAGTGGGCATTGAGCAGGTGCATAGGGTGCACAGGAGAGGACATAACTGCTGGATGTTCTGTGAGGAAACACTTTACCAGGAGGGCATTGAGATAGTGTGTAGATAGGCACAAGATAAAATAACTCTTTGAGTTCTGGATTTGAAAAAGACTCCACTGAAGGATCTCTGTAGGGTTGCTAAATGCCCGAGAATAGTCAGTAATAGGTTTCTTGAGTAGACCGAGTGCTAGGAGGGCCTCAAAATTCTCCATCTGCAGGAGGAAGAGAGAAGGATCTATTTCCTTAGATGTTTGGGCAAGAAGAAAAGCTAAGGACGAATAGAACCTTTGTGTGCGTGTGAAGATTCTTCAAAGGCACAGAAGTCACAGAATCCCTTAAGGATTCAAAGGAAAAGCTCAGGAGGGTTAGTGCTTTCAGCGCACAGAGCGTAACTTCAAGGAGTGTAGAAGCCACATAACTCTTTGATGAGTTCAGATTACCCAAAGCTCAGGAGGGGCAGCGTTTTCATATGCGCGCAGGCGAGAACTCACAGTCATGGAGCTCGAAGAAATGAAGCAAAGGTCGAGGCCTTTGAGAATTCAAAATTCTCCCAACTCTGGGAAGAAAATGCTAAAGCTCAGGAGGAGGCAGAACAACCATCTGATCAGACTGCAAAAGATATCTGGACCACTGAAAGGTTTTCACGTCCAGGAGGCAGTAACAGAGGAGAAAACAGGAGAAACGATCTGGACCGTCGAATCTTGATCCCAGTACCCGTTAGCCGTTGGATCTGATAGGACTTGCAAGGGAGTTAAACCCTCATATAGTAGAGAAAAGGAGACGTAAGTCCCGAAATAGGCGTGGTTATCGGGATATCGGCATTTGAGATATCGAAGGTCGAGAGGTCGAGAGGTTGGGACAATCGATAGCAAAAGTCCCAAAATAGTGAGAGGGAATCTGATCCGTTCATCTAGGAGTGGACATGTGTCATGCTATCATCCGCTTCAGAGATCCGAGCACTAGGATATCAAGAGGTAAGGGATAGTGTCATCAAGGAATTGCAAGTCGTGAAATCCTGAGATTTGATCAGGGTCGTTGGTCTAGTGGATGATCACAATCGTTCATCATGATTAAGGCGGAAAGTTATGGGGCCAGCTGACCTCACATCGGAGTTTCAAGAAATCAGAACTTCGGGGGTTCCAAGGACGAGAACCCAAAGGTGTTGTGGGAATAGAAGTCTTGAAGGTGCGAAAAGGTGAAAAGCCCGGGGCAAAGAGAATTTTGGGAAATCGGGATTCGATGGATCGGGAGTCCTGTGGACTAGAGGTCTGAGCATTTCGGAGTTTCAAAACCCGAAATAGCGAAGAGGAAAGAGGTCGGGATCTTGCGTGGATAAATCCCGAAGGATGTAAGGATGTGGTTGTATGGGATATGGTCACATGGACCAGGAGATAGCCCAGGGAGATAAGAGATGTTAAAGCATTTCGGCATATCGGAAAATAGGTGATTGGGTAGAGGACAAAGGATTACTGTTGTTGGGAGTTAGGAAACCCTGAAGCCCAAAATTGCATTTCCTGTTGAGGAAAGGGTAGCGGTCGTGTTCAAAGGCCGTGAGGATTGGAAAGACCTGTGGATCAATTTTAACAGAGATTCCAACAAGGAATCAAAAGAGCCGCTTTGGCTCACGAATTAGATAGAACGATCCTATGAGAAGACATAGAGTGCATATGCGTCTGCGTCATTTGTGGTATCAGAGCGGGACTTCATCTGTAGATTTCAAGTGAAGCGAGGATCAGGAGGAAGACAGAGTACTAAAGACTATGAAAATCGGTTGTAGGTAGGTGGCAATCAAGAAGATAGTCAGTAGGACTGTAGGATGAGGATGAAAACACTCGGGATGCAGAGTGATAGCAGAAGGTTTTCCAGGAGGGCACACAGAGATACCAACATGGCTACTGAAGGCCATAGGTATGCTGGGAGGAAGAGCAAAGCAGAAAAGATTGCAAAAATAGATAAAGAAATAGATGAAGAGCTCGTTGATATAAGGAAACAAATAGAAAATATTACATCATAGATATAATAGAAATCCAAGCCAAGGTTGGTGTATGAATGGCCCATGAGGAAGCTGAAGGTAAATTGGCCAGTCAAGGAGTTGATGGCTAGAAGACAACATAGGCTATTAAGAGGATGGTTTAGGTATGCAGAAAACCTTAGTGGACCAAAAGGAGAAGAGGTTCAGATATGTGAATCGAATTCTGGGAGAATTCTTGGTGAAAAGGATGGATCGAGGTCATCTGAAGATCTCAAGCACTGCCAGGAGGGCAGAGAGGAAATTCCAAATTGCCATGTGGGCAATGGAATGAGGTCGCTGCGAGATCTTGAAGACTTCTAGGAGGGCAGTGGAAGCATCTCAAATTTCCAGGTGGGAAGAGATACGAATACGAGACTATCTGAAAGTCTCATGGACTCGGAGGTGAGTTCAATGCAGCAAGGGGTGCTAATGAGGATGGGATCGGTTGATCTCATAGTCTGCCAGGGAAGCAACATGAAAATCCCATATTTCCAGGTGGGCAGGGATGAGAAAGTGAGTTGGAATCAGCCAGAGGAACTGACAGAGAAGATGATATCGGGGTTGGATTTATATCAATATATACAGCTGACAGAAGAGGAAAATTAGAATAGAATTCTGATGATTGGGGGAATTGAAGTATTCCTAACATTTTCCCAGGCAAAGGTGGAAGTTTGCGTTGCGGATATTGAGGCGGCAACAACAGAAGAAGAAATACAACCAGTCGTGACTGTCAAGGAAGCATTGGAGTAGGCATTATAAGCTGCCCACGTGGAAGAAGAAAATGAGCATTCCGAGGAATGGCTCAATATTTTCAGCCAGGAGACTAAAAAGACTGCAACCTGGGAGTTTGTAGAAGAAGAAGAAGAAAAAGCAGACAACATTAGTTTGGCTGATCTGTATGAGTAGATTGAATTCCTGGAGAGAAAGGAGATAATGCAGGGAATGCACATCCAACAGGCAAAGTTGGAAGCAACAAAGGAAGAAAGCATGGGAGATCATGATGATCTACCCAATTGCAAGAAATTTTTTTAGCTGAGGAGACTGAATAAGCAGAGACGACCACTGGAATAGATAGACGAGGTGATCGAGGAGATCCAAGAGCTGATGATCAGGTCAGCAAGAACTTCCAGTAAGGAGAAGCTGAGCAAAAAAGAAGCAACAACAACAACAACAACGTAGAAGCAACAACAACAGCAAGGGAAAGGAGCAAAGAGATAGCTCCAGAAATTCGTCTGGGATCCAGGAGGATTTCCACAACGAAGAGGGGAAGCTCATGAGTAGGAGCTCATGAATTTTGCAGTTGACGAGTATGATGCAGGAGCATCACCTCACGTCAGCCATCCAGCCATGTCAAGCGCATGTATTCAATTGCTGAAGACAGGCGCAACCCTCGTTTTTTATTCGAATGAATGTAATTAATTGAATATAACTAAATGTTTAGGCTATTGAGCCATGAAGTCGTGCCTTTACGCAAGCTGTAGATAAGAAGGCCTTTAATTTTTTGTAAGGCTGCAATCTAGATCCGATCTATGGACTAGATAGCCATTAAATGTAATTGAATAGGGTAGTTGAGGTTTGGAGGGAAGAGCTCGAAGAGCCCCCTCAGGTAAAAGATCTTTTGGGATCTCATTTTGGGAATAGGGAGAGAAGATTTAGCGTAGAGGAGAGTCTACGAGTAGAAAGAATAAGAGAAGGAGCCAAGACCTTGTTACAGGTCGTGCTCAGGAACACCATTGTAAATAGACATTAGCCATTTTAATATAAACAACAGTTTTCCTGCATATTATTTGTGTTGAATGAATGTCTGTAAGTGTTCTTTATATGATGCGAATGTATGTTATTTTTATGCATTTGTAGGAGTTGGTTTGGTTTCAGGATTGAGAGGTCTTTGAGTCTTCACACCATGAGGGTGTGATAGAACGCTACGGGTTCTGATAGCCGTGCACAGAGGGTGCATTTTTGAACTCTATGGAGTCAGACAGAGGCATGCCAGGTGAGCACAGAAGTTGAAATCAATAACTCAGAGGAAGACCTGTGAGGTTGTTGAAGACCTTAGGAGGCAAGGCTGTGGAGAAGAACAAAATTGCAGATAGAAGCTCTCTCTGAGTTTTGTGAAGATTTGCCAAGTGGGCTTTGAGCACATGCATGGTGATGCATTGAGAGGAACTCTGCTAGGAGTTCAAGAAGAACCAGAATCACTAAGGATTCTGAGAGCTCTGCCAAGTGGGCATTGAGCAGGTGCATAGGGTGCACAGGAGAGGACAGAACTGTTGGATGTTCTATTTGGAAACACTCTGCCAGGAGGGCATTGAGACAGTGTGCAGATAGGTACAAGATAAAATAACTCTTTGAGTTATGGATTTGAAGAAGACTCCACTAAAGGATCTTTGCAGGGTTGTTAAATGCCCAGGAATACTCAGTAATAGGTTTCTTGAGCAGAGCGAGTGCCAGGAGGGCCTCAAAATTCTCCATCTTCAGGAGGAAGAGAGAAGGATCTGTTTCCTT
Source organism: Picea engelmannii (assembly GCA_009831015.1). Classification (NCBI taxonomy): domain Eukaryota; kingdom Viridiplantae; phylum Streptophyta; class Pinopsida; order Pinales; family Pinaceae; genus Picea; species Picea engelmannii. The sequence continues at coordinate 356,766 of ML776984.1, forward strand.
AGAGGTCTGGGCAAGAAGAGAAGCTCAGGATGAATAGAACCTTTGTGTATGTGTTAAGATTCTACAGAGGCACAAAAGTCACAGAATCCATTGAGGATTCAAGGGAAAAGCTCAGGAGGGTTAGTGCTTTCAGCGCACAGAGCGTAACTACAAGGAGTGTAGAAGCCACATAACTCTTTGACGAGTTTAGAGTACCCAAAGCCTAGGAGGGGCAGCGTTTTCATATGCGCGCAGGAGAGAACTCATGGTCGTGGAGCTCGCAGAAACAGAGCAAAGGTCGAGGCATTTGAGAATTCAAAATTCTCTGAAATCTTGGAAGAAAGCACTAAAGCTCAGGAGGAGGCACAACAACCATCCGATCAGACTGCAAAAGAGATCTGGACCACTGAAATGTTTTCACGTCCAAGAGGTAGTGCAATAGAGGAGTGCATAGGAGAAACGATTTGGACCGTCGGATCTTGATCCCAGTACCCATCAGCCGTTGGATGTGACAGGACTTGCGAGGGATTTAAACCCTCATACAGTAGAGTAGAGGAGAAAAATGTCCTGAAACAGGTGTGGTTATTGGGATATCATCATTTGAGATATCGGAGGTCTCGAGGTCTCGAGGTTTAGACAATCGATAGCAAAAGTCCCAAAATAGCGAGAGGGAATATGAGTCGTTCATCTGGGAGTGGACACGTGTCGCGCGATCATCTTCTTTGGAGATCCGGGCATCGGAATATCAAGAGGTAAGGGATAGTGTCATCGAGGAATCGCAAGTCACGAAATCCCAAGATTTGATCAGGGTCATTGGTCTAGCAGACGATCACAGTTGTTGATCATGATTAAGGCGGAAAGTTTCAGAGCCAGCTGACGTCACATCAGATTTTCGGGAAATTGAAACTTCGAGGGTTCCAAGGACGAGATACCAAATGTGTTGTGGGAACAAAAGTCCCGAAGGTGTGAAAAGGTGAAAAGCCTGGGGGAAAGAGAATTTCGGGAAATCAGGATTCAGAGGATTGGGAGTCCTGTGGACCAGAGGTCCGATTATTTCGGTGTTTCAAAACCCGAAATAGCGAAGAGGAAAGAGGAAGGTCAGAACAATTGCCAATCGACATTTCGCGTATTGGTGTATTGGGAGTCCAGCGGGTAGGAGGTCAGGATCTTGTGTGGATAAATCCTGAAGGACGTAAGGTTGTGGCTATATGGGATATGGTCAAATGGACCAGGAGATAGCCCAGGGAGCTAAGCATTGTTAAAGCATTTTGGCATATCGAAAAATTGGTGATTGGGTGGTCAAGAGGATAGAGGATTCCTGTCGTCGGGAGTTAGGAAACCCTGAAGCCTGAAATTGCATTTCCTGTTGAGGAAAGGGCAGTGGTTGTGTTTAGAGGCCCTGGGGATTGGAAAGACCTGTGGATCAATTTTAACAGAGAATCCAGCAAGGAATCAAAAGAGCCACTTCGACTCATGAATTAGACAGAATGATCCTGTGAGTGGACATAGAGTGCATCTGCGTCTGCATCAAAATACATCATCAACCCAACCACATCACCTACTGCTATTTGTTCTTGACCAAAAACATGTTCGTCTCCCTAGGGGTCAGACCCCTCAGGCATGGATGATATTGGAGTTGTCACACCTCCTCCCCTAACACCCCGTCGTCTACCTCCATGATGTCCTCTAACCATGATTACCTGCACAAATACAAATCAAATTAATTATCAAACTTATAATCAAAAATCAATCAACGAAATGCGTAGTGATCCCAAGTCATGGTTCAAACCCACTCTGATACCATATGTAACTCCCCCAATGATTACGACTCCAAGCGAAGTGAAAGGTGCAAATTTTTTCATTTTTAGGTAGGAAGGAAACGACGACAACAGTTTAACCACACCACCTGATGATGAATGCCAGGCACATAGATTAGGAAACAAACAACAACAACTCTACACACCAACACATTGATCAACTGGGTGAAACATGCGTAAATCACACAAAAAAGAAACAACTACACATCTGACACAACACAACAAAACCTACAAGCTAAATGAAAACATCCACAATCCCGATGCAATGACCTCGATGAACAGTAACTAGAACCTCTATGGAGGACAAAACCAAACACATGAAGGATTTACAACCCAAGAACCAACAACAACTACAATGAACAAACACCCACAATGGGAAGCACAAACTCCAACCAACTTATCATTTGCCTCTATCCATTAGGGCGCACAATGATCCCCTCATCACAAATCATGCCATCTCTAGGTGATGGGCATGAAAACAACCGCGGTGCAACAACATAGCAGGATCCTCAAGACAAGCTAAATACAATGCACTAGGAGATCAATGGACTATCTAAACACCAGACGACTAGCCCTAGCATCCAATCAACAAGTCAACAAAATGACTAAGATATTCATGTAACAAAATAATATCCTTGTGTAACAAAATCAATCAGTACATTAATTAAAGGACTTTGTTAGCCATCGAAGAAATTCTCCCTCGAGAATCCATTCTACAATAAGTCTTTATTATCTAATTAAGATTTTATTAACATAAAGGTCTCACTACCCTTGTCATTTACTAACATGTAATTCCTTGTATCCTAAGTTAACTCCCTCAACCCTATCATTACCCTACCCAAATAACAAGACTTAGATCAATATAGTTGACATATCCACAATGTTGTTTATCACAATCTAGGTTTAACCATGATCACGCAGTTTGACTGTAATATTTTTCTATGAAGGTTGGCTAGATATCATTTCTCTTGTTGTCTATAAAATCCACATCACCATCTAAGAAAAATCACTATCAAGATGTCAGAAAAATCAACAATGCCATCTAAAAAAAATGAAATATGTAGTTGTCTAAGATCAATAAGATCCATAACTATAAGTTCCATAAGAGCTGTAAAAATCATTGGCTAATTAACAGTATGGGTGAATTTACTGTGAAGAAATTCACTGAGTACAAACGTTGTCCCTCACAATTAAAATTTTAGGGGGATCTCTATCTAACATCACCTGGCTAACTATTCAAATAATAAATTTGGGGAAAATGTTGTCAACAACAATCGAGTTGTTGATGGATAACTATTACTGAGTTTGTTGTCTATTATCAATGTTGTAGATTAATTATTCAATTGTAGGTATATTAAATTCGATAATGCAGTCTATTAATATTTTTTTCTATAATTATTATATTGATGTGTATACGCTACTGCCATCTATTAAGCATGAGATAACTGGCATAAATATGATATCTCTCATATAGTTTAAATACTAAAATTTCTTGTGTAATTAATCATAACTAGTTGATAAAAAAAAAATCATTGTCTAATAAAGGTAACAATCAATACATTGTTAATCAAATCGTTTATGTTTTGAAATACCAACTCATTCTCTAATTAGTAAAATTGTTATACATTGCATATGAATCTCTGTCAAAATATTATTGTCAACCATAATGAACGCTACCCAAATTTACTGTAGATATGTGGCTATGCATACTCACTATAGAAAGAGTTGTCACTAAATAGCTAGAAATTGATGATTGTCATACCTTTAACTAACACATAATTTAATAAAATGTTGTCAAGTGTAAGTGACACGCAAAGTACATAAATGATAAGATGGCACAATAGAGATGAAATCACAGGGTGACTAAATTCTAATAAAGGTGGATCACTACCCATCACATAGTAAACACGCCCCCCCGCTCACATAGTAGGAACACCATCAATGAACAGCCAAAAACGCTACCCTTGCACAATAAACATGTAGGAATTCAAGTAAAGAAAATCATGTGGTTCAAGTGTAAAAACGCAGGAATTCTAGGTAAGAAAATCATTGTGGTTCAAGTGTAAAAACGCAACATTCTAGGTAAATAAAATCATTGTGGTTCAAGTGTAAACACGTAGGAATTCCAGGTAAAAAAATCGTTGTGGTTCAAGTGTAAACACAGAAGCATTCTAGGTAAGAATATGTTTGTGGTTCAAGTGTAAAAACACAACATTGCAGGTAAATAAAATCAATGTAGTTCAAGTGTAAAAATGCAAGCATTCTAGGTAAGAAAATCGTTGTGGTTCAAGTGTAAAAACTCAAGCATTCTAGGTAAGAAAATCGTTGTGGTTCAAGTGTAAAAATGCAGGCATTAAAGTTAAATAAAAACATTGTCTGAAGATTCCAACGCGGTCAAAAAATTTCATAGGTAATCATTGCCTCTCATACAATGTCGATTTATTACATCTGAGTCACAACTAGTGATCGTAGACAAATACCCAACCAAGCACTGGGATTCATCACAAAAATAGAAAAGATGATACCGAACACGGATTGGGTTTATTAATAAAATCGTAGGAGTTATAGAAATCAAGACCTCGTTAAAATGCCCACAAATTGCAGAGATAAAGCGCAGAGATAATCCAACAAAAGATGCCGGATAAACCACTCCACAACGAATCAATCAACGCAAGGATGTTCATTCTTAGTAACGTAGAGAAACGACAGGGATAGATAGTTGGGAAAAATTATCCTTCGCTCATCATCCATGGAAAAAAACGTAGGTCATTAGAATCTATATGTCTATAAACACCGAAGTGATGACCGTCGATCTGATTCCTGACCAGTTTCTAAGGCATGGAATGATGACCTATGGATAAGGGTGGACGATAAGGCACAAAATCTTCAAATAATTAATAAAAACCCACACAGATAAGTTATGGAAATAAGAAATTGGGTTTGCCAAGGGAAATCCATTCGGAAAACAACAAGCAAGGGGATTACAATACTGTAGGAAGCAGGTGGAAGACAGTGCATGGAAATGAAATCATGAACAAGAATAGAGAAATGACATAAGTAAATTTAATTTTATTGTGAGTAACAATTAAAGCGGCGTACCTCAGCAAAATGTGACTGCTTAGTAGTTTCTGTCCCACGCACACTCTATCCTGCCTCCGCTTGCCAATGTATGTGACCTCACAGGTACCTCCCAGCCAATGCTAGGGGTACTCTTCTCCCCCCTCAGCCCCCCAAGCTGAAAAAGGACCACACACACTATACCAGAGAACAACTAGCATGATGCAGGAGCATCCACACCTCATCAAGCGAGCCCGCGCGAGGAGAAAGAAAGAACAGCTAGGCAACACTAGCACCAATTTTGAAACACCTTGATATGTTGCGCCAAACGTTAATGCGTGATGTGATGAAGCGCACTTGTACATTGTAATGGACCTTGAGCCTTTAAGCTCACGTCCTTAGTAGATGAGGCATTTAATAGAATTAATGTAAAGATAGATAAGAATTAATTGTAGATTTGATAGTTGTAGAATTCGAGAGGGCAAACGGAATATAGGCACCCTCCTTTGTATTATTGTATTATTAGCATTAGTATTCAGAATTGCTGAGAATAGGAGAAAGAAGAGCAGAGCAGAGAACTTGTGCAGAACACCCATGTACCGATTGAATTAATAGAAGAGAGTCTGTGATTCAATTCCATGGATGTGATCATTCTCTGTGTGTTGTTGATATTGTGTTGTTGCATATTTGCTTCCTGTTATGCTTTTGTTCTATATTCTGTATATGTGATTTCATGGTAAATGTCAAGTCTATGAGAGAGGGAGAATAAGTTTTAATTGTTTCTCTGGTTGAGCTAGGAGATTCCTGCATAGAGTGCAGTTGAATTCCTCCGCATAGAGTGCGTTGAGGAGGTTCACAGTGAAACTCTTATTCTCGTTCGTTAGAAGGAAATTTGGATATTTAGAGTCGTGCAGGTGAAGTGCAGGCCAAGGACGGAGTCTCAGTGGGAAGTCTGAGAAAAGGAAGGTGTGGGACTTCTGTTGCAGAGAGTGCACAGGGTCTGGATGACTCAACATTTCGAGAACTGTTGAGGTCAAGCACAGGGAGCGTGTGCGAAAGATCTCTGAAGGAATCAGAGAATAAAATCTCAGGAGGAATAGTTTTGTTAAGAATGTAGAGGAGCAAACCCTGAAAGGATTTGAACTGGGAGTGCTTTCAAGCGGAAGAAATCTCCAAGGGAAAAAGTTAACGGATAGGGTTCGCAGAAGATAATCGCGAAGTCCCGAGGATCGTTCGATCTAGGAGAAGTTGCGCAGGAATTAGCCGTATGCGTAGGGAGAACTAATGCCCATCGGGATTCGACGTTTGGCGTTTGGCGAGGTAAGAGTTTCATATACGTCGAAATCATGATTCACAATTTTCCGAATTAATAGGGGTCATCGATTGCGACAAGGACAGGTGGCACGAATATGGAGAATCGGGGTTTCGACATTCGGGATTTCCCAATGCAAAGGATTCGCGACAGTTGAAATCGTGATCCCGCGATCCCCGATCGCACGAGTGGAGGAGTGACGTGGCTGAGTGGGACCCAGGTACTAGTGGAAGACAGGTGGCATGGTCTCGAGAATCGGTACCTTGGCACTCGGGGTTTTAAAGTACAGAAGGATGACATCGCAAAGGGCGATATCCCGATAGGGAAAATCCCGACGAGCGGAATTGTTGACCCGTTGACTTTCGAGGTTCGGGGTTTTGTTTTGCATGTGAACTGGGTGCACCGAATTCGCAAGATCGCGAATTCCGATTTCCCGATATACGAAAGGGAGATCACCGAAGGTGTTACTGTGGGTATTGAAAACTCCCGAGAAGAGTAGGAGAGCACTTTGACTCTTCGGGGCGTGATTGAAGAAGGTCCTGGTGAGAGCAGGGTGGAACCTTGAGGGTTGTCGCGCAGTGCATCAGAGTGGTATCAGAGCTTGGAGTCTTTTCTTTCTGAAGTAGGGACAGGGAAGACACTATGTCGCCCAGACGAGAGAGGAAGTCACCTGATCGTGAAGATAGGGACACTTGAAGAAGGGGAAGACCGATAAGAAATGCTGAGATGGAGCGCCAGATGAGAGATCTCCGAGCAAGGCTTGAGGAGATGGAGACTGCGTAGAGACGCGGAGCTGGTGCAGTAGAGTTCAGTGAATCCGAGGTGGAAGAGGAAGTTGGACATGATGCCGAGGAGGTCTCAGCAGAGGACGCATCAACAAAGAGGGTGATCAGAGCCATTTCCAGAATGAGCTCAAAGACTAGGATGGACATTCCCGTTTATGAGGGGAGTCTAAATGCAGAGGAGTTGCTGGATTGGATCCAAGCACTCGACACCTACTTCAATTACGAGGATATCGAAGAAGACAAGAAGTTAAGACATGCAGTCACCAAGTTGAAGGGACATGCAGCCCTATGGTGGGATGAGTTGCAGGCTAACAGGCGTTGCAAAGGAAAACAGAAAATTAAGAGCTGGGAAAGGATGATCGCTAAGATGAAGGCGAAGTTCATCCCCAGAGATTACCAGATCGCTCTGTTCAGGCGGATGCAGAACCTGAGACAGAAGTTGATGACGGTGAAGGAGTACACCGAAGAATTCTATAGGCTCAACATTAGAGCAGGTCATCGGGAGAGTGATGACGAAAAGGTGGCGAGATACCTGAATGGGTTGAGGTATGACATTCAGGATGAGATAAGCATGGTAACCATCTGAACAATTGAGGATGCATACCAGATGGCTCAAAAAGCCGAGGAGAAGCTGATCCGTAAGCAAGGTCAGCGAGGGAAAGGCAGGAGCCAGCCCCGAGGCAAGACAGTTGCCCAAGAAAGAACACAGAATCCCAAGGAGGAGTGGAAGAGGCCTCAGGGAAAAGCTGAAAGAGGTGGAATCTCACAGCAGAGGCAGCAATATGCTGAGCCTAGGAGGCAACAGACTGATCAGCAAGGAGATTATGCTGACGCCAACGCATTTCCTCGTACCCGAGGTAGAGGAAGAGGTCGTGGAGGAGTTATCACATGTTTTACATGTGGAAAAGATGGACACAAAGCCGTGGACTGTCCAGATAGAAAAACGGACAGAGGAAAAGCTCACGTCGCAGAGGCGCAGAGGCGTGATGTGAAGGATGAAGACACTGGAAGTGGGAAGTCACTGACAGTGCACAAAGTCCTCTGGAAACCTGAGAAAGAGGTGGAGGACACAGCTCAAAGATGCAGATTGTTCGGGACGACTTGCAAGACCAAGGGCTGGAAATGCAAGGTCATCGTTGACAGCAGGAGCACCGATAATCTCGTTTCATCCGAGATGGTGGAAAAGATGGAGCTGGAAACAACTAAGCACCCGAGTCCATATAAAGTCTCGTGGTTGCAGAAAGGACACCAGGTATGTGTTACGAAACAATGCTTGGTTAATTTTAAAATGGGTGAATATAAAGATGAGATCCTGTGTGATGTCATTCCCATGGATGTCTGTCATGTATCATTGGGAAGACCATGGCAGTATGATAGAAATGTTGTTCATGATGGGAGGATGAACACATACACCTTGGAGAAGGATGGGAAAACACACACATTGCTTTCGAGAAAGGATAAGGAAGTGAAGCCGGAAGTGAGCAGCACCATACTTCTCATGAGTGGAAAAGAACTTCTCACGGAGATGGAGAAGAATGAAGATCCACAGTTCTTTGTTGTCAGGAAGCCGAGGATTGTCCTGACAAGCACAAGAGTGGATGACTTGCCAGAGGAGATTCAGGAACTGTTGGGAGAGTTCGCTGATATCATCGTGGATGAACTACCTCGTTCGTTGCAACCAATGAGGAGTGTGAGTCACCATATAGATCTCATACCCAGAGCAAGTTTGCCGAATAAAGCTGCATACAGATTGACACCTTAGGAGAACGAGGAGGTCAAAAGGCAGGTACAGGATCTGTTAGATAAAGGACCGGTTAGAGAGAGTCTCAGTCCATGTGCTGTTCTGACAATACTAAGTCCAAAGAAGGATGGAGGCTGGAGGATGTGTACAGACTCCAGGGCGATAAACAAGATTACCATCAGGTACATATTTCCACTGCCGAGAATGGATGACTTGATGGATTGCCTGAGTGGGGCAAATTATTTTTCGAAAATTTATCTCAAGAGCGGATATCATCAGATCCGAATGAGAGAGGGATATGAATGGAAGACAACATTCAAGACAAACGGGGGTTTGTACGAATGGCTGGTCATGCCGTTTGGGTTGACAAATGCGTCGAGCACATTTATGCGGCTGATGAATGAAGTCCCGTGGGAATTCATTGGCAAATTTGTGTTCGTGTATCTGGACGACATACTGATTTTCAGCAAGACCAGGGCTGAACATTTGAGGCATTTGGTTGTTGTAATGAGAAGGCTACAGCAGGAGAAACTGCTAATCAATTTGAAGAAATGTTCTTTCATGAAGACAGAACTCATTTATTTGGGTTTTTTGATTTCAGCAAATGAATTGAAGATGGATCCTGAGAAGGTAGAAGTAATCAGGAATTGGCCATCACCGAAGAACGTTTTTGAAGTGAGGATCTTTCATGGACTGGCTAGTTTCTACAGGAAATTCATTCGAAATTTTAGTGGAATTAGCGCAGCAATGATGGACACCGTGAAGAAGCGGCATAAAGTTTTTCACTAGACAGTAGAGGCCGAGAAGAGCTTCAATCTACTGAAGAGAAATATAACATAGCAACCAATCCTGGTATTGCCCGATTTTCAGAAAACCTTCCAAGTGAAGTGTGACGCCAGTGGGTATGCTGTTGGAGGGGTCCTGAGTTAGGATGATAGGCATGTTGCTTATTATAGCGAGAAGCTGGATGATGCAAAGATGAAGTACTCCACGTATGACAAGGAATTCTATGCCATCATACAGGCATTGAAGAAGTGGAGGCATTACTTGATACCCAAGGAGTTCGTTTTGTATAGCGATAATCACGCATTGCAATTTGTAAGTCAGCAGGAGAAGCTGAATCAAAAGCATGCGAAGTGGGTGGAGTACATGCAGAATTTCACATTCGTTATAAAGCACATTTCAGGAATTGCTAACAAAGTGGTTGATGCTTTGAGTAGGAAATGTTTATTGCTGCAGGAATTCAGGGTCAAGACCTTGGGTTTTGAAAACCTGAAAGATATGTATGCAAGTGATGCAGACTTCGAAAAATCATATGAAGCGGCCGAGAACCCAGTTCTCAGGGATTGGAGTCCGTGGCTGGAATATATAATCTAGGAAGGATTGTTGTTCAAAGGCAATCAACTGTGCATACCGAATTGCTCCATGAGGGAGAATTTGATGCCGGAAAAACACAGCGGTGGATTAGCAGGTCATTTTGGACATGACAAAACATTCACCAAGCTAAGCGAATCATATTATTGGCCAGGCATGAGAGAAGATGTAAAGAGGTTTGTTGACAGGTGCAGAATATGTCAACATTCGAAGGGCGGAAAACAGAACACATGATATTATCAGCCGTTGCCCATACCCGAGAGGCCGTGGGAAGCCATTAGTATGGATTTTGTTCTGGGATTGCCGAGAACACAGTGAGGAGTTGATTCCATTTTTGTGGTGGTGGACAGGTTCTCGAAGATGGCACATTTTATCCCGTGTCATAAGACCATCGATGCAACCCACATCACAAATTTGTTTTTCAAAGAAATTGTCAGGTTGAATGGATTGCCGAGAAGCATAGTCTCGGACAGGGATACAAAATTCATAGGTCATTTTTGGAGGACGCTATGGAGAAAGCTGGGGACTAACTTGGATTTTAGCTCAGCATACCATCCACAGATGGATGGACAGACCGAAGTAGTCAACAAAAGTCTGGGAGATCTGTTGAGGAGCCTAGTGGTGGAGCATCACAGCAGTTGGGACCAGATATTACCACAGACAGAATTTGTGTACAACGATTCAGTGAATCGGAGTACAGGTAAGAGATCATTCCAAATTTTGTATGGGACATAGCCGAGAGGAGTTTCTGAGCTCAGGTAGTTAGAACAGGCTGAAACTAGCAGCGCGAGAGCTGAAGAGTTAACGGAAGCAATGCAGGAACTTCACAGTCAGGTGAAGCAGCGGCTGCAGAAAGTGAATCATGAGTATAAGCGCAGAGCCGATCAGAGAAAGAGACAGCTTCAGATTGAAGTTGGAGATATGGTTCTGGCGCACTTGAGAAAAGAAAGGTTCCTGAGGGGAACATATAATAAGCTCAAGATGAAGAAAATCGGACCGTGCAAAGTCCTGAGAAAATTCGGGGAGAATGCATATGAAATTGAGTTGCCAGAGGGCATCGGGATATCTCTGATTTTTAACGTTTTAGATTTATACCCCTACAGGGATGAAGAAGAAGACACTAGAACTGAGGAACCAGTGGTCCAGTGGCAAATGCAGTTACCAGTTGCACAGAAACCTCAGATGGAGTGCATACTGGATAAAAGAGTAGGTAGGAAGACCAGGAGAAAGCAATATTTTGAATACCTGGTGAAATGGAAGAATCACCCAATGGAGGATGCCAGCTGGGAGACAGAAGCAGTTATACAAAAACATGGGCAGACTGTGCAGGAGCTCATGGGTAGGATCCCATGAAATCTTTTGAGCCGAGGAGTATGATGCAGGAGCATCCACACCTCATCGAGCGAGCCCGCGCGAGGAGAAAGAAAGAACAACTGGGCAGCACTAGCACCAATTTTGAAACACCTTGATATGTTGCACCAAACGTTAATGCATGATGTGATGAAGCGCACTTGTACATTGTAATGGACCTTGAGCCTTTAAGCTCACGTCCTTAGTAGCTGAGGCATTTAATAGAATTAATGTAAAGATAGATAAGAATTAATTGTAGATTTGATAGTTGTAGAATTCGAGAGGGCAAACGGAATATAGGCACCCTCCTTTGTATTATTGTATTATTAGCATTAGTATTTAGAATTGCTGAGAACAGGAGCAAGAAGAGAAGAGCAGAGAACTTGTGCAGAACACCCATGTACAGATTGAATTAATAGAAGAGAGTATGTGATTCAATTCCATGGATGTGATCATTCTCTGTGTGTTGTTGATATTGTGCTGTTGCATATTTTCTTCCTGTTATGCTTTTGTTCTATATGTTTTATATGTGATTTCATGGTAAATGTGAAGTGTGTGAGAGAGGGAGAATAAGTTTTAATTGTTTCTCTGGTTGAGCCAGGAGATTCCTGCATAGAGTGCAGTTGAATTCCTCTGCATAGAGTGTGTTAAGGAGGTTCACAGTGAAACTCTTATTCTCGTTCGTCAGAAGGAAATTTGGATATTTAGATCCGTGCAGATGAAGTGCAGGCCAAGGACGGAGTTTCAGTGGGAAGTCTGAGAAAAGGAAGGTGTGGGACTTCTGTTGCAGAGAGTGCACAGGGTCTAGATGACTCAACATTTCGAGAACTGTTGAGGTCGAGCACAGGGAGCGTGTGCGAAAGATCTCTGAAGGAATCAGAGAATAAAAGCTCAGGAGGGATAGTTCTGTTAAGAATACAGAGGAGAAAACCTTGAAAGGATTTGAATTGGGAGCTCTTTCAAGAAGAAGAAATCTCTAAGGGAAAAAGTTAACGGACAAGGTTCGCAGAAGAAAATCGCGAAGTCCCGAGGATCGTCCGATCTAGGAGAAGTTGCGCAGGAATTATCCGTATGCGTAGGGAGGACTAACGCCCATCGAGATTCGGCGTTCGGCGTTTGGTGAGGTAAGAGTTTCATATACATCGAAATCGTGATTCACGATTTCCTGAATTAATAGGGGCCGTCGATTGCGACAAGGACAGTTGGCACGAATCCGAAGAATCGGGGTTTCGGCATTCGGGATTTCCCAATGCAAAGGATTCGCGACAGTTGAAATCGTGATCCCGCGATCCCCGATCGCACGAGCGGAGGAGTGACGTGGCCGAGTGGGACCCAGGTACTAGTGGAATATAGGTGGCACGGTCTCGGGAATCGGTACCTCGACACTCGGGGTTTTAAAATACAGAAGGATGACATCGCAAAGGGCGATATCCCGATAGGGAAAATCCCGACAAGCGGAATTGTTGACCCGTTGAGTTTCGAGGTTCGGGGTTTTGTTTTTCATGTGAACTGCGTGCACCGAATTCATGATATCTTGAATTCCGATTTCCCGATATACGAAAGGGAGATCGCCGAAGGTGTTACTGTGGGTATTGAAAACTGCCGAGAGGAGTAGGAGAGCACTTTGACTCTTCGGGGCGTGATTGAAGAAGGTCCTGGTGAGAGCAGTGTGGAACCTTGAGGGTTGCCGCGCAGTGCATCAGAGCACCCATCTCACCTTGCAAGGTCGAGATATCACTCGTTACCTGAGATGGGTATCCCAAATCCCACAAGATAAGTCAATCAAGACAAAAATTCAGCAGCGTAACATTACAAATAAAAGATGAGATCAATACTCCTCCTCCTCCATCCTTTTTATAGAGTTTCTAAGTGATTTCTTTCTCAAATTTCCATTTAATTTATTTTTCATTAATTTAATTCAGAAAAACCTCCCCCGTACGCATGTCACCGATGCCCCTAGTTGAACCAAAAATTAATTTCCTTAATTATTTAATTATTCCTATTTCCCTCACCCACCAAAAAACATTCCTAAAAACACTCCTTGGTATCCCAATATTCCCTTACACATTTTAAATGGCTTACCCCTTTACTAAATTCCTAGTTGAGTTCATAATTAGAAAGTTCTTAAAGGCAAGATTCCTTACTATGTCAGACACTCAGCTTTTTCCTTATATTTCTGTTTTCCCCTTAGTTTCCTTATTTTCCCTTTTTAACTAAAACTCAAATTAGCAAGTGTAGAAAAACCACCTCTTTCCCCTTTTTATTTTTAATTAATAAAATTTAATTAGCATATGTAGATAAACAATCATTTCCCTTTTAAAATTTTAATCCCCCAATATAATTTGATTTTAATAAGTTAATTGAATTTCTTACCCCTTTGTCCTTACATGTTTAATTATGATTATTATTTTTGACCACAAGTGTCACTTCGACCTAGATTTTAATTTCCTAGGCTCGGTGACATTTTTATTAGGGAAATTGTTTTTAAATCTTAATTATCATGTCATTCAGTTTAAGTTTGACTAGGTTTATTCACTTACTCGATGACATCACGACGTTCCCTTCAGGATGCACTAGGTGCTCCAAGGGTGCCACTCACCTTTTTTCGTTTTCCTTGCGCGATGTGTGACACCTATAACCTTCAAAGCCCAAAACACTAATTGGCCTGAAACTTCAGCAGGCTATATCTAGAAGCCTAGAACCCAAAAAGAGGTGAAACTTGGAAAGACCATCCAAAATATGTATATGAAGAATACCAATTGGGATCATTCCAAAACTCCAATGGAGCGGGTGAAAAAATCCATAATTACAACACATATTTGCACCAATATCAAGTGTGAAAAAAAGGAATTAATGGAAATATTTAAATAACCTTAACTACATGTTCAATACTAAGAATTGAGCGCGGAAGCCGACGTTGGAAAGGTCTTGGATAGTGGAATATAAATATTCACCCATAGAATTAATCCTAGAAGGAAATTTTACAAGAAATCAGAAGAAATAATTATGATGCATTATTGAACCAGAATTGTACATAATTTCATTTATTTGTTAAATTATTTAGCCTAACAAGTTTTTTTGGCTCCACATTTTATAGAGTTAAAAACAATTAGATCAGAACAGGATCAACACAGAGGTCAAAATCACAGAATACGCACAGGGGGCTTACAACCATAAATATGAGTTCAGAGGCATGTATGTCGATATGGGTAATGAAGGTTCAAATTAAGATGGGCATGTAGAAGGAAAGGATGAAAGCAATAACTTGGTAGAGACCATAAACAAATTGCAAGAGGATGTACAAAGTTAAAAATATGATAATGAGAGGATTATTAAATCCAAGGAGAAACAAGAGAGATTCAACAAAAAGTTAATGAAAATCTTGGAGATAATAGAAAATAAGATGGATAAGGAGAATGACTAAAGAAAATCAGAAAGTCATGGGTCTCATGATGAGAGGAGAAGAAAAATAAGTGTTGAAATACATCACCATCATTCCCCAAGGAATTCCACTAGGAGAGCACATAGTATTTCAAGTTTATCCCCTATCAAGAAACATAAGAGGAGGTATGCGGTGGATGAGCTACAGGGAGAAATGAACAAAATAAATCCTCCTACATTTGATGGTGAACAAAATAAGGATGAGGATGTAGAGACATGACTCCTATGCATCAAGAATTATTTCCAATTGCACAATTACTCTTCACACACAGAAGGAAGAATTTCCATCTATCAACTCAGGGGAAAAGCATCAATGTGGTGGGATGATGTTGGGAACAATTTGTGTAGGTCCAACACATCGATGAGAAAACTTTTACTTGGAGGGAATTCAAGAGGTATTTTCAAAATAAATACTTGACTAAGAGATACTATGACAAGAAAATGAACGAATTCTTTGAACTCAAGATTGTGAGTATTACCATAGATGAATATGAAAGGAGGTTTTTAGAGTTGTTCAAGTATGTTTCTTTCATCAAGGATGAGACAATTAATATTTAGAGGTATTTGAGTGGGATTCCATAATTTATCAGTGACAAGATACAATATGATGATCCCAAAACATTGGAGGAGACCATAAGGTGAGCTAAATGCCTTTATGATCAACATAAAGGAATACCAACTTTCCAAAAATCTTGGGAAGACAAGAGAAAAATAAATATGGAACATAGGAAGAAAGGAATTATACCACCATTCTTCATAAATAACTCTCAGGGGAAACCAGATTCTAAAAACCCAAAATGACTGAGACATTGGGGAAAATACCAAGGAAACCACCTAATAAATGATTATGTTATGGGGGAGACCATATGTACAGAGATTTCCCTCACAGAGGTGAAAAAGTGAGGATTGTTCACAATGTACAACACGCGGATACAATGGAGGACATGGGAAGAAATGTACCTAGGATCTATGCAGCCATGAACAACAAGCAAGTTGAGTTTCAGTCACATATGATTGAAGTGGAAGGTAAGATCAACAACCAAACCATTGATATTTTAATTGATTCATGAGCTAGTCATAGTTATATACATCCTAAGATGGTGGAAAGATTTCATTTGTTAAGAAGAAAGCTTGGAAAATATTGGTTGGTGAAGATGGCTACCAGAGATAAAAGAAAAATTAATGAGTTGGTTAAGACATGTCCAATGGACATGAATGGACATAGCACCAGGGAAGATTTGGAAATATTGCCTTTAGCTTCCCATGAATTCCTAATTGATATGGATTGTTTGGACCAACACCATGCTATCTTATAATTTTATAATAAGGCATTTAATTTCTTGGATGAGGAATATAACCTAAGGATAATACAGGGAATTCCTAGGGCAATAACCGTCAAAGAAATTTCAGCATTGCAGATGAAGCAATGTTAGAGAAAATGGTGTCAAATATTTGTAGCACATATGGAAGAGACACCTAGAGATAAGTTGTCAAATATTGACTATTATGCATTCCTAAAAGAGTTTGAATATGTATTTAAATAAATACATGGATTACCCCCTAAAAGAAATATTGATTTCTCCATCAATTTGATGCGTGGAGAAGCCCTAGTATACAAGACCCCTTACAGGATGAGTACACCAGAATTGAAGGAATTGCAAATGAAACTTGAAGAGATTCTGAATAATGGGTATATACAACCAAGTGTGTCACCTTGGGGTGCTCCAACATCATTTGTGAAGGAAAAAGATGGAACATTGAGACTTTGCATTGACTTCGGACAACTAAACAAGGTAATTGTGAAGAACAAGTATCCTTTGCTAAGGATCAATGACCTCTTTGATCAGCTAAAAGATGAAAAAATGTTCTCCAAGATTGATTTTAGGTTAGGATATCATCAGGTAAGAATTGAAGAAGAAGTGGAACATCCCTCTCTTTAACACACATGTTATTGAATTATTCTTTGAGGACACTTGCATGCAAGTGATCCGATTATAGTACATGGTTATGGGTTCGTTGATGGATTTTGTGATGGTATTGATGGATTATGATTTTATGTTATTTGATATATGCATGATGACATGTGTTATTGACAAGTTTCCCTAAGTGTGCAGGACACTCGACGGATTATGGATGCTGAGGGCATCAATGGACCTCCTTGGACTCTAGATTGAGTCAAGGAGTGGATTTTATTGGTTTCAATATTTCATTTATGCATATGTGGCGTATGATCGATTATAGTATGATGTTGTATATGGATTGTTGACAATGTTTTGTTAATGAATGTTGGTTGATTAATGCTTTCTAATCAGACTCACATAAGGAGTAAAGGGGCCATGCACATAGACTAGACATTGAGGGAGAGGTGTGGTAGCGTCCCTATCACAACCTAATAACACTCCTGTCATGGATCGAATTTTAGGTTAACAATTACCTAGTTAGATAGGTCCACGATGTCGTGAGGGAAGACTAAGACAATCTCTCATGAATATTTCTAAGGGGCGCACAATAAGGCATGGTCCATATTCCTTAGAATCCCTTAGTCTCTCACAAGGTCACCCAAATGGAGTGTTGAACCCATCGGTTGGAAAACTACCAAAACCAGTCAAAGGAGAGTGACACCCTTGGAGCATGGAGTGCATCTTGAAGGGAACATTGTTTAAATAAAATTGAGTCAATGAATCTAGGTGGCCTAGAAAACCTTGAGCGAATAATCAAATCTTGTATAATATTTAAGTATTGTCGGATTTAATAAATTAAATAAGGATTGAAATTATTAATTTTAATCCCAAATGGAAGTCTAAGCCTATTTAAAATTTAAGCCTAAGTCTAAGCTTGGTGAATATACTAAAACTAAAATACAATTTAAAAAAAACAGGAAAGAGGCAAATCAATTCAAGAAAATGAGAAAAATGATATAATTCCAAAGAATTAATACAATACACATGTGTGAAGAAAATACCTAATTGGAATTAAATATAAGAAATGAATAAATCATAAAAGAATGTGCACACATAGAAAGGTATCTAGAGTCTAGTTAACACTAGTCTAACTAGAGAAGAATTTTATTTTACCTCAACTTAGTTTTAGAAAGGCATCAATCATTAATTAGAAATAAGGGGAATAAAGAGACAAATAGGAGTGATTTAAGGAGCACTTTTAGGAAGGGTGAGGGCAATTGAATTTTATTAAAATAAAATGTGGATTTACTTGTGCAAATTGGGGAAAGAGTGACAAGTTGAAGGGGAAAATAATTCTAAATTATTTAAATTAAAAACTGAATTAATTGTACAAGTGGGGATGAGTTATGGGAAAATTCTATAAAAAAAATGGCTGAGATGAGAAATGGATCACATTGTTTATGGGTAAATTTATGCTGCAAAAATTTTGAATGGTTTACTTGTGAGAGTTGGGATACCCAGCTTGAGAGAGAGTGGTGAGTCTACCTTGCGAGGCGAGTAAGGAGCTAGAGGATGTTCGGTTGTGTGTGTGCATAGCCCCATTGAGGCTTGGGGGGATGAGGGGGAAGAAGAGTACCCCTAGAGTTGGCTGGCAGGTACCAGTGAAGTCTCAATGATTAGCAAGTAGACGAAGGAAGGGAACACTTGTCTCTAAATATCTTCATCATGCCTATCTTCATTGGTTACAGTATTTAAATGTCAAGTTGTAATTGTTAAACAAATGTATATTAAAGTTGAATCTTACCATGGAGTTGTGATTGTAATTGAAATAATAAAATTTTGAATTATTCTATTTATTGATGGATTCTTGTGGAATCTTGAATCAATTAATGGCTCATGGTAAAGTTTTGCATGCTACTGAATTCAATCTACTTGTCGTTTCCCTTAACTTGAAGTTCTAAATTAGGATAACATCCTTTGTAATTTGCATTTTTTCTCAGAGTGAGAATCCATTGGTCATCGCCTTGATTGGCATCCCTAAAAGTTAAACTATACTCTTGTTACACCTTCTGCCCAACATGGTTGAAATTTCATGTTTATTCCAACACATTTTTTGAGCTTCTTCCTATGGTGTGATTGCCATAAATAATATCCGGTAGCGATGGTTTTTCTTCCAGTTGTGTCTTCCAGCATTATTCCTCTCTTCCATTGAGTGCACCATCCTCTTAGATACTTCCTGTAGCAATATCTTCCAAAAACAAAAATCAATATGTCTCGATTGAGCACACCCTTCCCCACTGCTCACTCTATTGACAAAGATCGAGTTTTCATATGAGCGCCCTTCCTCTTCACTCTATCCTATGACAGAATTCGAGTTGGCCTTGTGTGGCCCTCTCTCATTGAAAGGATTCTCTTGTAGAGATTTCTCCTGTAAAAGACTTCTCTGGTACTGAATTGCCCAACGTTGTGTTTTCCTCCAAACTATTTTGTTAAGACATATTCTGAGGAGGATTTAACTTCTGCGATCCTTTCCAACAACTATAATGAACTCCTCCTATGGATATATTCACTCAGAGTTCCATCCCAAATTTTTTTTTGTCATCTCTTAGGTAGATTTACCATCTAAGATCCCTTCCAGCGAATTAGAAGGGGATTCCTCCTGTAGCAAACCTCCTTAAGAGATTTTGTACCAACGAATTTAAGGGGGCTACCTCTTGTAGCATTTATTCCAAGGCTTTTATCCTTCCTTCATTGTGCATAAGGAAGCAAGTATGAATACACCATGTACAGATTGACTTATAGAATTGAATATTATTTCATTAACACGATTAGAAACTATATTATATATTTCCATACCCAAAGTGTCATACACCCCAACAACAATTCAGTGAGGAACTGATAGAGAATAAATGAAGGGAATATTCTATATACAAAAAATGAAGTTGCACATCCCTTGGCGGTGGCGGGCATTCAGACTGTGTGTCTCAGTAACAAATCTAATTACAACATCGATTGATATTGCGTCCATGCTTGTTTGACTTATATTATGTATTTCTACATAAAACATTTCATACACTATAATTTGATAAGATGTGTTGTTATATTTTATTTAAATCCAGAGTTTGAATGATTTTGATATCAACATTCCTTCACCAACGTAGATAAAAAAAATCCATTCTTTAAAATGAGAGAAAAATTTTGCACAAAATGAATTTCTTGGTAATCAATGTACCTTACGTATCATTGAGATATATTCCATATTTTACAAAATTTTCTCATTGATGAGACTCTTGTGTTAGATACTATAATGTTCCTTTGTATGATCACTAGTACAAAAAATGCTATGCCTATCAAAACCTTATACTTCTCTTGTTTGTCAGGGTCCAACCCCAAATGCTTTTTACAAATTTTGTCACTGATCATGGCATGAAATGAAGAATTTAACAATTTAGAAATATAATTCTCAAAAAGAATGAAATATTTGACTCTTTATTTGTGCATGGGAAATTTTGTGGTGCAAGTTCTCTAATAATCAAATATATAAGAAAAAGTATTTGGGCAACCTCAATGTAGAAATATATATGTTTGATGATTTTTGCTTAAATACCAATTTATAAACCTCAAAACCTATGCTCCTTTCTCATAGCAATTTTCCTCTTATATTTGTATTGCTT
The DNA here is from genome assembly GCA_009831015.1 of Picea engelmannii. Taxonomy (NCBI): domain Eukaryota; kingdom Viridiplantae; phylum Streptophyta; class Pinopsida; order Pinales; family Pinaceae; genus Picea; species Picea engelmannii. The sequence goes on from ML776984.1 coordinate 377,197, forward strand.
CTGTCATCCTATTAAATCTCGCTCACGCCATGAATTAAATTGATTGTTACCCTTGTGCCTTGGAATTTAATTTTGGTGAATGATTGACTTATAAACTACATTTCTCGCGGGAAATGAATATTTAATGTTCATGAATTATTGCTTTAAAAATTAGATTGCTCACACGCAATGAATATTTAATGTTGATGAATGATTGTTTTAGAATGTAGAGTTCTCGCATGCCATGAAATAAATGTTGATGTATGATTGATAAAGTTGATGATTACCCTTGTGCCATGGATAATTGATAATTATGATTGACTGATTGATCTAGTTGATTTTGGCTTGATTGGATTAGTGGGATCTAGACACCTCTTTGCTCCTCAGAATATTTTACAGCCCTGAGACCTTAAATGGTCAAAATCAATCAGATGAATCCTAGGCTTGACCATTGCTTATCTGTCCTGGAGGTCCTAACCATGTCAGATAGGTTGGAAGTGTAGTTCTTTATTCTTCAGTGATATGGTTGATTATTATTTAAATTTTCTTTGTTTGATCGTGATGGGTTGAACTAGGTCACTAATTATTTTTATGCATGGATTATGCGTCGTTGTTAATTATGTTAATGAATAGAATGTGTCGTTATTAAGTTATGATGATGTGTAGCTTTTGATGTAAATAATTATTTCATGAAAATTTTAAATTCCTTGCAAAAAAAGAAATATTTACCTATGATGCATTGTTATTTATTGTTGTAACGGAGGGGTCATTACATATGGTATTAGAGAATGTTCAACCCCAAAACTTGGGATCATTACACCTTCCACTGTATTAAACACTTGAATTAATATCTTATCGCTAATTAAAGCTTGAATTGTTTGCATGCAGGTAATCATGGTTAGGGGACACCATGGTGATAGGGAAGGAGGCATGATGCCTTCAATAGCATCCACGCTAGAGGGGTCTAACCCCCAAGGAGAAGAAAAATTCAGTGGACATGATCAGATTTCTTTGGGGGATGTAGTTGGTTTGATGAGGTCCTTTCAGAGGATATCATAGGCCTTGATTAACATATTATAGAGAGATGAGGCCACGATGCTTGTAACCAATCAACGTCCACAACACGCTCTAGCTGGCAGTGGTAACATTAACAGAGAACTTGAGAAGGTTAAGTTTCCTGAGTTCATGGGTGCCATGAACGTATCAGACGTCAAGGCATGGTTAGAGAACATGGTGATGTGCATTTCACTTTGCGACTACACCTCCAAAATGAAGGTCCACATGGCAGTCTTCGAGATGAAAGGAAGTTCTCTTCTATGGTGAAATACACTTTTGCTTCAGCTAAACATGGCCCTCGAAGCCGTGTCATGGGAACTATTCAAGGAGCGGTTCCGGGCGAGGTATTTATCAGAGGAATTCATCAAGTGCCAACTCAATGAATTCAATGTATTATGATAGGGTGGTCGTATAGTGTTGTAGTATGAGGCCTGATTCATGGAGCTGCTTAGGTATTGTTGGGCCCCAACAACTCCCCTTATATTTTTACAAAATTTAAAGGGCCCCTAGTAGAATCTTGATAATTATAATGAGCTATAGAATGAACCTTTTCAAATAGTTATATGCCTTGGCTTGCTTTGAGACAAACTTAAGACATTCACTATAGTATGAAACATTCATTACAAGAGTATATGTCAAAAGTTAGAAAGGAGCATAAAAATCTCAATTTAAACAAAAACGTTAATTTTTATTACATGTTTACTTTCGTTTAAATTATGATTGTGTGTTCATTGTTTTGCTCATTAGCAAGTTTGACTATTTTGAATAATGTGTTCAATACTTCATCAAATTTTATCTTGGTTGGTTTCTTATTTTCATGAAATCATTTGGTGATGTTAATTAATTAAATTATTTTTGCATCTCATTTCAAAATAACAATAATAAAAGAATTATCTATCTTTTGTTTGATTTTGTAAAAAACTAAAATTAATATTTTTTCTCCATTAACTTGAAGCTTCTAGAATTAAGATCACATTTGAAAGAAAAATATAAATAATGTTTGTTTATAAGTTATAGTTAGTTTAAATTCATTTTTTATTTTTCTAGATTTTGTTTTATTCACAATTTTTAGGTTATTAATTTAGGTTTCTTTTTGTTTTACAGGTCTCTACTATCAAATATTCGATACATATCTAATCATGGATTGATTTTATTATCCAAATACGTTCAAGAAGATTGATCCAAAAATAATTTTGGATTGCTACAAAAAATTTTATGAGCAACAACAGATAAAATTTGGAAAGGCGTCAAGATCAGACACACAATTTTGCAGAACTGATTGCAGCCAAACTGTGAGGAATTAGAAGAAACGGTTGAAAACCCAAAACCAAAGTAGACCCATTTACCTTCCATGTAAGGGTTTTCCCAAAAAAATGCACGATTTGAGAGATATTTGGGTGTCTTTTAGAGGCAAATTTCAGGTGGCGGAAATTAATAGTGACGCCAAGACTGCTCATTAATTTTTATAAATATATGAGAAAGATCAGAGCCAAGGGGATCCAAGAATTGGAGAGGAGGATTTTAATATTTTCTCTTTTGCATATTATTTCTCTTGTAAACTTTTTTATTTCTTTTCAAATGGAGTAATGGATGGCTGGAAGCTTTGGGAGAATGGACGAGTATTTTTAAAGAAGAATATGGAATTCCAAGTTGCTTAATAGCTTTTGTCCTGTAAGTAAAATGGTTTTATTTTCATATAATATCTTCATATTCTTTCAATAATTAATTATGCATTGATTTAAATAGCTTTAGTCTTTTTTTGTCAATACATGGTTAATTATTATTATTTATATATTAATTTTTCCAATCTTTAAGAGTTTATTATCCAAAACAATTCTTCCAGGACTACAATATGGGCATGTGATTTTGAGAAAGAATATGGGAAAGTAATTCATGTTTGGCTTTAGACCCGTGTGATACTTATTCCATTTCATTCTTTCATTATTGTTATATTATGAAAATGTTATAATGGTTGATTTTAGCTTTAGTTTGTCAATCATATGGTCTTTTCATACTGTTAAATGTTATATGCTACCCATAATTTCTTATTCCATTTTTTATGTGTGATCAATCAATCATTTGATTATTATGAAATTTATTTCTAATGTTAAATGATGGATAATATCAATACCCAGAATTGAGTTTTCTTTCGTTGTTAAATATTGATTATCTTAAGATCACACAATTTTTAATTAGTTGTCTTCCTATTGTTATTAATTTACTCCAATATCAAATACTTCTTTGAATGTATTCTGGAAGTGCTAGTATTGTTCTGTTATAGGTTTACCTTAACAACAGTATAGGCAGGAGCTCATACAACACATAAATATAAGTTTCATCGATTAGCGACAGGTTATTATGTGTGTTATTTAGTTAAGTTGTTTATGAATGAAAAAATGAATGCATGGTTCATCTTTGACTATCCACATGTTCATGTTTTATTAATTTTTTTGCAAAATTCTTTAAATTTATAAAAGAAAAACAATAAATATTTTTATGTGTTTTCTTTATCTGCTTCCTAAAAGTAATCATTTTTCCATTGATTTTCATAAGTTTCGATTAAAACTTGCAGCTTGTAAATCATGTAAATAAATGAGACCTGTATATCTTCTGCTTAAATATAACTACTACAGTTACATTAGAGCATATGTACATATATATAATGTTTAGTAATTAGTTAGTTATTTCTCTCTTTTATTTGTTTCTTTTAGGATTCTTAGATTGGCTAATGGAGCCATTAAACCCGTCAGAACGAGTTACACCAAATGGCTTGGGTTATTTAGACAAGACTGGATTGGACTCGTTCTTCCAGTTGATGGACAATCAATTTCTACCATCAACAAATGGTGCTAGAAGGAGGGCGAGACTGACAAGATGGCCTTATAGGAGTCTTTGTTTTGAATTTATTTAATTTCTCATGGCTCCCCAAATCACTGTGTTGGAACATGCTTTCCACTTCTCATTACCTGATATTCCCAACAAGACATTCTCTCTCTTGTCCAAACACACCTTTGAAGGTGGGGGGAATGGATCTGCAAAAGACCATATTAACAAATTTTGGTGTAAATGCATCAAGCATGATATTTCTGATTTAAAGGTTTTGTGCAGATTATTTGCTTTTACTTTCAGGGGTCGAATTAAACATTGGTTTGAGTCTTTTCTAGCATATCACATTTTTTATTTGTTTCAGTTTGTAGATGAATTTTTAAATGCTTTTGAAATCTATGATTACAATCAAATATGTGAAGAATTTTAGACTTTGCTAATCAATGGTGATTCATCTTCAAAACGCCTTTCAACAAGAATCCATCATGTTCTTTATAAATTTAATCTTGATGTCATGTCATTTTTATTAAATCGCCTCTATGATGCTTGCATCCAGTCATATTCGATCACAAATAATGAAGCAGTTATAAATACTATCACTCAATTGCAAGAAGAATTGTGTTCACAGGATGAGAGGGATCCATTTGAAAATGTTGAACAAGCAAGGGAGGTAAAATCTATTGAAAATGTTCTTACTGATAATCAAATTGGTTTTTCCTCTAAATCATTGTATTTTTAGTCCCCGACCATTGTGGAAGAAGATTCGATGTTGGGTCAAGGTGAATGTCTTCGTTCTCCTAACTCTTTCTCTAATCAGTATTTAAATTCGGTTATTGAAGAAAACTTAGATGATGAAAATGATCTTAAATGTTCTAACATTCCAATGAAATTGATTAGAGATGTAGATCTGCAATTGGAAGAAGTAACCTTAAACCCTCATCTTCAAATTGTACCTTATCAACATGAAAGATCAGATGTTTTCCATTAAAGTTTTGACTTATCTATCGTACAGGAGGCAAATTTAGATGATCATATTATGTTGAAGAATTTATCACCAAAATAGAGTGAAAGTTTTAAGGAAAATGAAGAGGAATGTCTTGAGAATACCATTGTTAAATATCATAGCTCAAGATATTCTTTTCATGTGCTTATTTCTGATTCCTTTTGCTCTTTATATCCCGATCTCTTCTTAGATTCTGCTGGATTTGATACTTTACCCACGATATCTTTCTCTTTTCCACCACAATCCAATCTTTTTGATATGCCAAGATTTGATGAAATTAATTCCAAACATAACATTCATAAAGTCGGATTTGACGTTCTTTCACTTTCATCACTCACATGGGAAAATGACATGTTGCGAGATGATTTTACACAATTTGTTGTTGAAAAATACAATGCACTCATCCTTATGGAGATCAAATATTATGTATTGCATATTCGTTCTTTGATTAGTTTGAATTTTGATGTTTATGCTTCACATTTTGAAAAGATCAATCTCATCAAAGGAAGCATTCAAACCAATAATCTAACTGATGTCATGAATCCTCTTATGATGTGTTCCCCATTGATATATCAATTTCATCAAAGTCATAGTTTGCATCCTAATTTTTATGACATGATCTCAGAATGGATTGAAGATTCGTATCTAAAAAATATTCATAATAAAGATAAAGTTGTGCTTTCTTTGTTTCTACCTAAATATCTAGGAAGTAAGCATCACATGATTTCTTCAGATCCTCTGTGTGAATAAATTGATGAACACTTGGAGAATTGTCAGAATGATGGGGCATTTCGGCTTTGGCAGATGGTTATGTCAGGTCCCCGTAATATTGACAAGTTTTACAAACTTACTTACACTCTTCCATGCCATCGTGACTCATATCACGACCACATTATAGAATGGTTGGAGGATTCATACATCAAGAAGTTTCAAAAAAATGGTAAGGTCATACTTGCTTTGTTTTTAAATGATGATGATAAAGGTAAGTATGATATATTTTTGTTATTTTTCGATATACTACCATTCTTGTTAGTAATATTTGTTTTTGTTTCCATTGCAGGATCGGAGTTACTTCAATGGCTACATTGGAAGCATGACTTCACTTAGTATTTTTTATTTGTTTAGTAGTTAGAGTAGGTTTAGGAGTAGGTTTTCTTTTAGTTTTATTTCTCAGTTTTTCTCTTTGTAATAATGTAGTTATGAACACAAGCGGGCACACCAAGAGAACCATAATATGAATGTTGTGAGGGAAGTCCACTTTAAATCTTGTTCTCTTTTCTTTTCGTTGAATATTTCTTTTCAAAAACGCAGTATCATCATGAAAATTTTAAATGGAAAGTAAAGGGATAAGTAAATTTGAACTATCAATTCAACCCTGACCCAAGGTGCCACGAGTATGAATGCACTCATCTTAATAAGGATTTTTCTATTTTTAGTCTCTTTTATTTTTAATAATAATCTTGGTTCAAAGTAACATCTTATGCATCACTATCTTAAGAAAAGAACTTGCTCGCACATGATATTTGATATGATTTAGTTCTTCCTTTATTTTACAGTGAGATGATAGTGGATACAAAAAATCAAGTTTATCTTTGGCCAAAGTTGTTTCCTAAATTTTTTTTTTGTTGTTGTTGTTTTGATTTTGTGTACTTTTGATTTTGAATCCCATTAATAAAATTTGATTTGGTTTGTTGTGTGTTTTTGTTTTCTTTGATTATTTTGAATGAGTTTTCTTCTTATCTTTCTTTTTGAATCAATATAATTATGATCAAAGAACTATTGTCGAAGGAAGCATTTATTTTAAGACTTGTGTTTTTCAAGCAAATTGAAATAATTCAAAGAGGTCCCGATATTAAGATATAGCTCAGACAATTGTCACTTTCATTTTGTCCTCAAATTGTCTTTGTCAGAATATTACACCAGAGATATGGTTTAAATCTTTGAGAATTACGATGATCTTTAAACTTTTTACACTGTCCATATTCTTAAGGAATCACTTTTAAGTGCTTCCCCATTCTCTAGATGATTTCTTAAATGGAATATAAAATCTCTAAACCATGATAAAACTTCCAGTTTTGAAAGAAAATAAATAACATGATCAACTATTCACCTGTATTGCAATTAACCTCCAGTATCACCCCACTCTCTTTGTCATCAAGAAATCTATAATTGTATTTAAAAGTGGCATAAGAGGGTTGAAAGAACTTCTGTGTGGGAAGTGTGTGTAAACCCGTCGGGGTACTGAATAGGCTCGCTGGCAGAGGGTAAATGCACACATGATACCAAGACAACTTCGTCGGGGTACTGAATAGGCCTGCTGGCAACGAAGAAATGTTGGGTAGAGAGGTAGCAGGTATATATTTTTAAATTAGCTCTTATGGAAGTATACATCATGTGGATACAACTATTGAATGGGATTAAAGCATTTGAGTGGGTTAAATGACATCCCTGTCGAGGCTATGGACGCATGCTGGTAGCAGTGGCTCTGTCAACGGTATTGAAGTTCTTTTATTAACATCGTGACTCTTTGATTAAGACATTATTTCAGGTCATAATCTTCTGCAAAGAAAATTCTATTGTCTGGTTATAACATTGAGCTTATCCTAATACTATATGGTCTCAGAGTGAATTTATTTCAGGGAGCTTAAATCCTTTTTCAAGTTTTATTATTTTCTTCCTAAGATGAAATATTACCAGATCAGAGATAACTTCTTCACCCAGTAAGTCGCCATTTGTTGGGCCCCAACAACTCCCCTTATATTTTTACAAAATTTAAAGGGCCCCTAGTAGAATCTTGATAATTATAATGAGCTAAAGAATCAACCTTTTCAAATAGTTCTATGCCTTGGCTTGCTTTGAGACAAACTTAAGACATTCACTATAGTATAAACCATTCATTACAAGAGTATATGTCAAAAGTTAAAAAGGAGCATAAAAATCTCAAGTTAAACAAAAACGTTAATTTTTATTAAATGTTTACTTTCGTTTAAATTATGATTGTGTGTTCATTTTTTTGCTCATTAGCAAGTTTGACTATTTTGAATAACGTGTTCAATACTTCATCAAATTTTATCTTGGTTGCTTTCTCATTTTCATGAAATCATTTGGTGATGTTAATTAATTAAATTATTTTTGCATCTCATTTCAAAATAATAATAATAAAAGAATTATCTATCATTTGTTTGATTTTGTAAAAAACTAAAATTAATATTTTTTCTCCATTAACTTGAAGCTTCTAGAATTAAGATCATATTTGAAAGAAAAATATAAATAATGTTTGTTTATAAGTTATAGTTAGTTTAAATTCATTTTTTATTTTTCTAGATTTTGTTTTATTTACAATTTTTAGGTTATTAATTTAGGTTTCTTTTTGTTTTACAGGTTTCTATTATCAAATATTCAATACAGATCTGATCATGGCTTGATTTTATTATCCAAATACGTTCAAGATGATTGATCAAAAAATAATTTTGGATTGCTACAAATTTTTTTATGAGCAACAACAGATAAAATTTGGAAAGGCGTCAAGATCAGACACACGATTTTGCAGAAATGATTGCAGCCAAACCGTGAGGAATTATTTGAAACGGTTGAAAACCCAGAACCAAAATGGACCCATTTACTTTTTGCATAAATATTTTCCCAAACAAATGCACGATTTGAGAGATATTTGGGTCTCTTGTAGAGGCAAATTTCAGGTGGTGGAAATTAATAGTGACGCCGAGATTGCTCATTAATTTTTATAAATATATGAGAAAGATCAGAGCCAAAGGGATCCAAGAATTGGAGAGGAGGATTTTAATCTTTTCTCTTTTGTATATTATTTCTTTTGTAAACTTTTTTATTTCTTTTCAAATGGAGTAATGGATGGCTGCAAGCTTTGGGAGAATGGACGAGTATTTTTAAAGAAGAATATGGAATTCCAAGTTGCTTAATGGCTTTTGTCCTGTAAGTAAAATGGTTTTATTTTCATATAATATCTTCATATTCTTTCAATAATTAATTATGCATTGATTTAAATAGATTTAGTCTTTTTTTATCAATACATGGTTAATTATTATTATTTATATATTAATTTTTCCAATCTTTAAGAGTTTATTATCCAAAACAATTCTTCCAGGACCACAATATGGGCATGTGATTTTGAGAAAGAATATGGGAAAGTAATTCATCTTTGGCTTTAGACCCATGTGATACTTATTCCATTTCATTCTTTCATTATTGTTATATTATGAAAATGTTATAACGGTTGATTTTAGCTTTAGCTTGTCAATCATATGGGTTTTTCATATTGTTAAATGTTATATGCTGCCCATAATTTATTATTCCATTTTTTATGTGTGATCAATCAATCATTTGATTATTATGGAATTTATTTATAATGTTAAATGATGGATAATATCAATACCCAGAATTGAGTTTTCTTTCGTTGTTAAATATTGATTATCTTAAGATCACACAATTTTTAATTAGTTGTCTTCCTCTTGTTATTAATTTACTCCAATATCAAATACTTCTTTGAATGTATTCTAGAAGTGCTAGTATTGTTCTGTTATAGGTTTCCCTTAACAACAGTACAGGCAGGAGCTCATACAACACAGAAAGATAAGTTTCGTCGATTAGCGACATGTTATTATGTGTGTTATTTAGTTAAGTTGTTTATGAATGAAACAATGAATGTATGGTTCAACTTTGACTATCCACATGTTCATGTTTCATTAACTTTTTTGCAAGATTCTTTAAATTTATAAAAGAAAAACAATAAATATTTTTATGTGTTTTCTTTATCTGCTTCCTAGAAGTAATCATTTTTCCATTGATTTTCATAAGTTTTGATTAAAACTTGTAGCTTGTAAATCATGTAAGTAAATGAGACTTGTATATCTTCTGCTTAAATATAACTACTATAATTACATTAGAGCATATGTACATATATATAGTGTTTAGTAATTAGTTAGTTATTTCTCTCTTTTATTTGTTTCTTTTAGGATTCTTAGATTGGCTAACGGAGCCATTAAACTTGTCAGAACGAGTTACACCAAATGGCTTGGTTTATTTAGACAACCCCGGACCAGACTCGTTCTTCTAGTTGATGGACAATCAATTTCGCCCGTCAACAGGTATGCCTTGCATCTGAACACAGATAAGTTGAAGGTCAACAATTTTGTGTTTGGCCTTAAAATCAACGTCTGTGTGAAGGTGACGATCCTAAGGCCACATATGTTTAACGATGATATCTAGAAGGCCCTCATAGCAGAGGAAGAGTAGACTAGCCGGGGTCAGGGAAGGACTCGTACAAGACTGACTAGACAGACAACAACAGGTGCGCAACAACATCAAACACCAACCATACATACATCAGGGTATTGAGATACATCAAGAGGATCCACGTTCATGACACTGTGATGACCGACTCCTTGACAGAGGACTTCCTATAGAGGACCACAACATTAAGAACAATGTCGGCCACAACAACAACAATTTTTTCATGTTCAACAGAACAGACTAGGATTTCAGGCTGGTAGGCCAACAACTTCTACTTCAAGGACCAGGAGTATTGGACCGAAGATCGGATCTTAGACATGCGAAGAACCACAATACCAATGAGACTATCTGGTTCATAAGGACAAAGCAGTCGGATCAATAGGACACACTACAGTGGGAGATTTGGGCAGAGCCCACTGGATTTATTCAACAGTGAATAACTTCCAAGTCGAGCACCCTTGCATTGTGCTCGAGATGTCAGGTACCATTGTTGACCAAAATTTTAGTATTTTGATAGATCACGTTGCTACAAAGATCATTATTTCTAGTGCAGCACTGAAGAGAATTAAGGTAAAGGAAGTTGAACGAGACTATTTTAGATATGTAGAAATGGCTTTAGGTGCCAAATATAAGATTGGGGGAAGAGTTGTGGGTCGTCGCATTAAATTGGGATATTTTTTAATGACGTCTAACCTATATGTCACGATTTTAGGAATTTATGACATCGTGATCGATATGGACTGGTTGGAATTGCATGATGTGATACTCAACTATAAGATGAAACGATTGAGTGATACTGATGATGAGGGACAGATAAGAGTGATTGTAGGAAGAAAGCATGGAGTGTTCTTGAGGTTCATTTCTTCCATACAACTATATAAGAGAATGTGCAAGGGATACAAGATATAGGAAATCTTAGTGATAAATAAAAGAGGAGAGACAGAATGATTAGAAAACCTTCTGGTAGTACGAGAGTTTGTTGACATGTTCCCTGAAGAGATACCAGGCTTGCCGCCCGAAAGAGAGTTGGAGTTTACCATTGACTTGAAACCTGGAACTGAACCGATAGCAAAAACACCTTATCGGATGTCGACACCTGAGTTACATGAGTTGAAAATGCAACTAAATGAGTTGTTGGACCTAGGAATTATATGTCCAAGTGTGTCACATTGGTGTGCACCTATTATTTTCATAAGAAAAAAGGATGGGTTGTGGAGACTCTGTATTGAATACCGTCAATTGAACAAGGAAACGATCAAGAACCAATATCTGTTTCCAAGAATAAATTATTAGTTTGATCAAATGAAAGGTGCGACAGTGTTTTCAAAGATCGAATTGAGATTAGGTTATCACTAGTTACGAATTAAAGAGGAATATATTCCTAAGACTGCATTCAAGACAAGGTTTTGACACTACGAGTTTACCATTTTACAGTTTGGACTGACAAATGCCCTAGGGGTATTCACGAGCTTAATGAATGGGGTGTTCCAAGAATACTTGGAAAAGTTTTCTCAAGTATTCATTGGTGACATATTGATATATTCTCGGATCATAGAAGAACATGACAAACATTTGGGCTTGGTACTGCAGTGTTAATGAGAAAACAAATTATATGGGAAACTGTCGAAATGCTCTTTTTATAAATGGAGGATTCATTACTTAAGGTATGTTATCTTTGGCGAAGGAATCATTGTGGATCAGGAGAAGGTAGAGGATATTATGAAATGGCCTACGCTGATGAACGTATCATAAGTACATAACTTTATGGGTTTAGTAGGATATTACCGACAGTTCATCAAAGTTTTTTCGAAGATAGAAAATCCGATCACATAATTGCAGAATAAAATCAAGAAGTTTTTGTGGACCGAGAAATGTGTGGAAGAATTTCAAAGGCTCAAGGAGATGTTGAAGAAAGTGTTGATACTAAAAGTCCCCGACGTGGACAAGAAATTCTAGGTATGCATTGATGCATTCCGAGAAGGCTTGGGTAGAGTCATGATGCAATACAGTCGAGTGATCACTTACATCTCAAGGAAATTAAGAAAGCATTAGGAGAATCATGCCACAAATGATTTGGAGTTATTGACCATTGTGTATTCCTTAAGAGTGTGGATACACTATCTAATTGGACAAAATTTTGAAATAAAAACAGATCATTATGGATTGTATCACATATTTACACAGAGTGACATGAATGCATGACAAAGGCGTTGGTCATAACTTCTTAGAAAATACAATTTTGAGATTTTGTATATAAAAGGAACAATGGACATAGTGGTAGATGTGTTTAGTCTGAAACCACGTATATTCTTGGTGATACCTCTCTAGAAGAAACTTTGAGAAAAGATTCTAAGTATAAAATTCAACAATGACTCGTACAAAGAGGTTAAGGAAAATATCAGACAAGACACCATGATGGTACCAAGTTTTGAAGGTTATATATTGGGAAACGATGGCTTGATGAGGTATAATAATCGGATTTACATAATTCCTAATGACGAATTGAAAAGTTTGATATTAAACGAAGTTCATAGAGCAGTGTAGATGGCTCATCCAAGAGTCATGAAGATGAGGGAAAACCTGAAGACCTTATTTTTCTGGAAAGGAACAAAGGCGGACACTGTTAGCTACGTGGTGATATGTCTAGAATGTCATCAAGTGAAGGATGAACATAGACATCCGACAGGATTACTACATCCACTTGTTATTCCATAATTGAAATGGGAGGTTATTTCGATGGAATTCATTGTGGGATTGTCGCTGACAAAAATGAGGCACGACTCGATTTTAGGGGTAATTGACACCCTGACGAAGAGTAGACATTTTATTCCTATGTGTATGATGTATCAGGCGCCAGAAATAGATAGAGTGTTTCTCAGCTAAATTGTGAGACTACATGGTGTTCCTAAAAGGATAATATGCGACAGAGGATCAATTTTTACGGGATGTTTTTGGACTACTTTCTAAGAGGCCTTGGGGACACAACTGAACTTGAGTACATCATATGACCCTGAGAAAGACGAGAAGAAAGAAAGAACGAACCAAATTTTGGAAGATATGTTGGATATGTACGCGATGGACCAACATAAGCCTTGGGAAGACTTCTTGCCACTCGTAGAGTTTGTGTACAACAACAACTATCAAAGTACCATTAAGATGGCACCATTTGATTTCCTTTATGGTCGATCGTGTCGGACGTGATTGAGTTGGGATCGACTTGACGATAGGGTCCTGGTAGGACCAAAAGTGATCCAAAAAATGGAAGAAAAAATGAAAATGATAAGACAAAGGATTAAAGAAGAAAAAGATTGGAAGAAGAATTATGTCGATGTGCATCATGTTGATTGTTATTATAAAGTTGGTGACCAAGTTTTCTTGCGGGTGAAACTGCACAAGAGTTCGATAAATTTTGGAAAGTGTGCTAAAATCTCTTCTAGGTTTGTGGTACCTTTCAAAGTTGTGGAAAGGAAGGGACTTGTGGCTTATCGACTCGCCTTTCCTGATTATTTGAGGCGTATGCATGATGTTTTTCATGTATCTGTTTTAAGAAATTATGTTAGTGATCCTACACATGTGATTGACATGATTTATTTGCAGGTGTTGGATGACGATGCACTCACGATGAAGCCAATCCGCATTTTGGACCATCACATTCGAAAACTACGCTGTCGAGCAGTTGATCAGGTCAAGGTCCAATGCAACAATTATAGTCCACAACTGGCTACCTAGGAGGACACATATGATATGCGCCAACAATTTCCATATTTATATGATAGCTTAGACATATAGATCTGGTCAAATGCTTTATTTTACTGCATTTTATATAATGTACAAATTTAGGAAGCAGTTTAAAACTAGAGGGGGTGTATGTAACATCTCTCTCTTATGGGAACATGTTATTGAAAAAGTGCTTCTTGAAGGGCACGTTGCGTAAATAAAATTTGAGTCAATTTATCTAGGGGACCTAGAAAACCTTGAGTGAATAATCAAGCCTTGTATAATATTTAAGCATTTCCGGATTTAATAAAATAAATAAGGATATAAATTATTATTTTTAAATCCCAAATGGAATTCTAAGCCTGTTTAAAATTTAAGCCTAAGTCTAAGCTTGTTGAAAATACTAAAACCAAAATACAAATTTAAATAAAATAGGAAAGAGGCAAATCAATTCAAGAAAATAAGAAAGACGAAATAATTCTAAAGAGTTAATACAATACACATGTGCAAAAAATACCTAATTGGAATTTAATATAAGAAAGAAATAAAACATAAAATAATGTGTGTGCATAGAAAGGTATCTAGAGTCTAGTTAACACAAGTCTAACTAGAGAAGAATCATATTTTAACTCAAATCAATTTTAGAAAGGCATCAGTCATTAGTTGGAAACAAGGGGAATAAAGAGACAACTAGGAGTGATTTAATGTAACATCCCTGGCCACCAATAGGATGGGAAATGCCACTCATAGAAACAACAATTATCATATAAATATAAACATACAACATACAACATATTATTTTCATACACATATTAATGGAGAAATGAAAATAAAATTATACATGCATTACTCATAGGAAAAACCCATAATATAAAAACATATATAGGAAATATTCATCAATTACAACACATGTACATATGCCTAGCATGTAAATGAACATAGAAATGGGTACTTATATTTCAATTGAAGTACACGAACTGCGTGTAGACCTTCCACGAACCTTTGAGCCATAGACCACGTTTCTCATCACGCTCAACAGTGCGTCACCCCCAAGCTGGGACTAAAATCCATCGAGCAAGGGAATTCTAGACTTGGCGAGGACAATGAGGAAGTCACACATAGAAAAGGAAGGATCTTTTATCCCAGGAGCCACTTACGCCCACAACCCACAGACTCTCATACCCCACACACCTACTCCATCCCAGGATAGTACACCTTCATTAATACAAGTCCATCAACTACTATAACTCCCTTACCTTGGGCTTCAACAACAGGCTGGACCAGAAGTCTCAGAGTACTATAGCTGCTATGGTACTCCCTTCTAGGAGAAATCACTTCCTAACAAATTCTCTAACCTGGGAGAGTTTCTCACATGCTTGACAACCTGCTTCTTCAATTCATCTCCTAAGCAATAAAACAATAGCATTCAACTAACACACAGGTCACGACAGCAACAGAAAATTGGTATGGACACCGAAAGTGGGAACAAACTAAGATTAGCCAAAAATGCATTGGAAGCAATCGCCAACTGCTACGACAAAACATGGCTCGGGAAAAATACAAGTTCATCGGGCTTCACAGGAAATACGCAGGACAACTCCAGTGCCTGTAGGTTACATTGGCATGTGCATTAGTGGGGAGTATGGTGGACTTCGAGGGTATCTAAGCCCACGAGAGTGTAGACCCAATGGTGAAAGATCGTGACCCTCCTCTAAATCATGAGACTCATGAATCAAATCCCTCGACAATGAGTTTACATTCCCACTTAAAATGACATGCACGCAGGTTGACACGTGTCTCCCTAAAGCTGCATGACCTCCACTTAACACTCGTTCCCCTTTCCCTTAGGAACTTAGGACAACACAGATTATGTCAAACCTTATCCTTTAGGAAATAATAATATAATATTATTCGTTTAGAGGTAACCCCTCTATATTAGCCCCTATTCCTAGACACTTAGCCCCTTCCCCACCTGGTGGAGCTTAGTCCCCCATGACTCTTTCTTTGTGGAGGGTCTACATGCAGTCATGTATAATTTTTATTAATGATTTGCATAATTACATATACAAAAAATTCTCTTGGCCTTCA